>PVIH01000277.1:228900-401016 GCA_004025045.1 Sigmodon hispidus
CTTCCTCCTCTCTGCTTCCCTCCCCCACACTCCCACTTCCTCCTCTCTGCTTCCCTCCCCCACACTCCCACTTCCTACTCTCTGCTTCCCTCCCAGTCCCTGACTTCATCTTGCCTCCTTCTTCCTTTATCCATCTCTTCTCCCTCTGACACTATTTTGAATTCAAAGGAAAAATAAACAAATAAAAAACTCACTACAATGGGAACAAGGAGGATATCAGTGATAAAATTCTATTTGAGAATTTAAAACAATGGCAAATTTTGTACACTGCTGGCAGAAATATAAAATATTCTTTCCACTTTAGAAAACAATTGGGGCATTTCATTCTTGTTCCGTTTCCTTTTTTGTTCTGGTTTGGGTCAGGGTCTCTACAGGTAGCCCAATTTCTAGTCATGACAATCCTCAGCTCCCAAATGCTGGAAATAGAGAAGTCACCACACCTGGATTCAGACAATTTCCTATAGTTTCAAATTATGGAAAAATTAGAAACTAGCATTTGAAGTTTCCTATAATATTAAATGTATAGTCAATATAGCTCCAGTCATTCAAGTAGTATGAGGTGAACACATGAAGCTATGTCTAAGCACAAATGGCCCTGGAGCTTCATTTGGAAGCTCTCTCACTTAGAACCCAGTTGAATGCCACCAACAAACAGCAGCTCTGAAAGCTGCACAGGATGTGGGCGACAGACAGACATGGACTGAGTGGCAACTGCCCTGTGACATTCAAGAAGAGGCTGGTACCTGTGGGTGGCCACCTAGCTAGGAAAAAAAAAGAAGGAGGTGTCCAGGAACATGCTGAGGGTTCCTGTAGGGGCTACTTTTCTTCCGGTTCCTGATCGATGCTGGCTCCTTTGCTGAGTACACGTGTAAACAAACACAAAGTTTTGTGTTTATGCCTTCGCATTTTGCTGTATTTGTCTTGATTCAGTCAAGATATGACATAATCAAGCCAGGAGGAAGGGAGAAAATTGACAAGTATAGACAGAAATGCAGTCACTCAGGGGGGATTTCAAGCATGGAGGATAGCTCCGCCTTCCTTAATGCTCTCAACATCTCCGTAATTAAACATTCAAATAAATTCTTTCTTGGTCTTACATGATGGAATAACCCATCTTTTATAAGCAGCATGCTGACTGTGGTATTATTCAAAATATCTTTCCATACTTCTTCCCCATGTCCTGCAGCCTTGACAGGTGCAATTTGAGGCTCTGGTCTGCAGTGAGATCGTTTTCCCATGTCCACAGTATGTTGCCCCCAAGGCCAGGCTGGCCAAAATTATGCCAAGGCTGTCTCCTACTAAGTTTCCAGTTCCAAGATTTTCCCTTACATGACATGACCAACCCCACTTATCTCCCTTCCAAAATGCAAATCATCTAGTAAATACAGGCGAGGATGCTCTTTCAATCTTTTAAATTATTTCTTTGGCAATTTAATGCATGCATATAATATGCTCATTTGGTTCGCTCCCTCCCCCGACTCTCTTATCTACCTCCCTTCACTATGAACTCTCACTCCCTCCCCTCGACCTCCCCCTTTCCCAGATCATGACATTGCTGTTTGTTTTGTGACACATTTTACCCAGGCTTTTTGTGCAACCAGTGCATTGGGACCATCCACTGCCATTTAGAAATTCTTAAACCTCACCCAGTGAGTTCATCCTCCCTTCCTAAAGCGTCCAGAGCACATGAAATACTCCTCCTGTCACCCAGGCCATCCTGCTGAGGATGCCTGCTATCATGATGCTTATTCATTCTCTTAAATTTATTTTTTGAGAATTCCATGCATGAATACTGATATTTCATGATCTCCCTCCTCCCTCTAAGTCCTCCCTTATTCCTCGATTCTTCTCAGATCCATGGCCTCTTACATTAGTAGTAGTATTTGAACCTGCTGAGTCAATTCGATGTTTACTCATAGGTATAAATCATTAGGACTTGATCACCTAGGATTTCTTGCTCGTAGAGAAGACAATTCCTTTCCTGCACCCACTACTTTGCTGTAGCTTTTGGGGTGTGATTTTTTGAGGTTTCCTTCCACCCACAAAGGCAAGTCAAATGATGATAACATTTGGTCAGGTCTTGTTTAGGTAACCATATAGTTCAGATTTCATGAGTACAGCTTCCTCATCATATACAGAAGACACTATCTCACAATGTAATCTGTGTCCCAACTCCAGTATGGGAATCATACTTATCAATGTCAGGTGGATTATTTGATTGGATAATATTGTGACAGATAAACAAGCAAAAGAAAGGAGAGAAAAACAGAAGAGAAGGGGGAGGTAAGAAAAAGCCATTTCTGGTGACTCAGAGAAGATGTGTAGATGTTATCTTTCTCCACAAGGCCATATGGCATCTATCTGGTACATCATGGCATCCTTGCTTTCCTGGACCATCTCCACTTGTTTATATAAATATCTGGACATAATTTTGAAACACATCTGCAGAGAGATTTACAAACTCCAGCACCTACATCTCCAGCCCCCACCCCACTCTCAGGGCCACTTCTCCTGGCCCATTCCTTACCTCCACCTCCCACAGGGCTTTGGAACTGGTGGCTGATGTGGCTGACTGTCGGCCGGTGGTCCTCAGGAAGACATGCTGCTTTTTCCTGTGTTCATCACATGTGAGAAACTTCTCTTGCTCAGCATGAAAGAGTCTTACCACATCGCCCTGTACACCAATGCAAGATGGGAGTAAGGATCAAATGAGTCTGGAAACAAAACCAACCTGCTGCCCTAAGAAAAGCCAAAAGCATTCTACTTACTCCCTTCAAAATGTCATCTTTGTTATCGCTCCACTTCATGAAAAGGACTATCTTCCAGCTTGTGTTGCAGTTGACGGAGTTGACCTAGAAAGCAAATCAAAGTTAATTTTTCACATAGCTCCTAGAATAACTATGTCACTCAGTCCCAAAGTTCCTCACTGTAGGCAGGAAGGCAGCTGGGCTTCAACACCAAACCTCTTGTTATAGTTTAGACACCTATACTGTCCCTGTATGTTCAAGTATCTGAATGCAAGGCCCCCAGACGGTGAAGCTGTTTTGGCAGAATTTGGAACCTTTAAGAGGTTTAAGACTAAGCTGCAGGAAGTAGGTCTCTAGAGCAGAAAGTCCTGAGGTATAGAGCCTGGCCTAGCTTCCTGTTCTATGGAGGCATGCACAGCCCAACACTGTTCAAGCTGCTCCGCTCCCATCATTGTGCCCTCCCTAGCATGCCTGTTATGCACAATAAACCATTAGTTGTATTTTTTTTTCGGGTACCTTGCTTGTCAGGGCAATGAGAAAAGTAACTAAATAGACCCTGAAGACTGACACTACTGAGAACAGAGAACCTGAAACCTCATCTGGGGACTAAGAAATGTTGGGTAATCAGTACCTATCATTTAATATGTTCCAAATCCGACTTGAAGGTTTAAGCCTTGATTTCCTACTGCCCCTTTTGGAACACTATGTTCCTTTCCTCCAAGTCTCTGGCTCCACAGCCACGAACATAAAGGCTAAATGAAATAAAATACTTAGATGGAATGAGATGCCAAGAAACAAGTCCAGTGCATACATTTGAATGCTATGGTCACCATTAGCAACAAGGGCCCTCATCTGTGCAAACACTACTTCCCTTCTAAGGTGGATTAACACCTCACTCAATCCCCTGAAGCACCCTAAGAAACTCGACCCTCTTTCAGACAAGGGATGCACAGGAAGATTAAGTAACTCATCTGCAGTCCAGAGCTCGGGAACCACAGACTGAGATTTGAATTCTCATGTCTTTCTCAATCTAGACTCCTCGCTATGAAATCGACTTTCTATCACAAGAGACTTATGACCCATGTCTGTAACTGCCCGGTAAGAGGTTTAGCAACATACAGCTGAAAACAAGATACCCTACCAGGGCTGTGCATCACCTGTAATGTCACCTCCTTAAAAGACACCTTCCTTACTCAAGGACACAAATTGGGAAACAGTGCTCCTGCAGCTAGGCTAGGGGAAAAAATGGCAAAAGTTTTCAGGTTTAACAAATTTCAGAATGATTCTTCAGTGATACAAAGTTTATCAAACTCACCACCCATGCACAGACCTACAAAACCTCATGCTACCCAACTACAGGCCATGGGCTCTACCCCTGCAGAATGGGCAGTGTTCTACGTTGCTGCTGAAGGCACATGCAGTGCACCACAAGGCCTGCTCCTATGGCACAATCTCATCCCAATACCTGAACATCAACATTTTCAAATATTCTTACCTCATTGCAGCCTGGGTTATCCACCAGCTGATGGCTGCTGGCATGTAGAGGCTGGCCAGCATTGACGGGGTTCAAGACCACCTTGTCTCCTATGACCACCTGGGAAGAAAGAAGCAACACAGATTTTCACAGGGCAGACTGGGACTGCAAGGCACTGCAGCAAGGTCCTGGGAGGCCATCTCAGCACATACCAGCTTTTAAACACGGACTCATGAAGGTATGGTTTGTGTTCTGAAAGAAGGCTAAGGCTGGATTTCAATGCACAACTGTTGGTAGTTATACTTTAATACTTTGTAAATTGGTCCAGAGCACTGAGAAAGGGTTTTTTGGTATTCAGTTGAGATACTTCTATAGATAAGTTTGACTCAATTTTGGGAAAAGCAGAATACTACTTTGAGTGGTGTTTATGTTTGAAAGAATAAAGTCATGATCTTTAAAATTGTGACTACAACCTAAGGAAATATATTGCCTAATGCAATTCTTTTATGTATGGCAATAAACAGCTTTTACTTTTTTAAAGGTTTATTTTTATTTTGTGTATATATGTGAGAGCCCCCCCCCTTGTCTGTGTGTATCATATGGAGGCTGGAGGGGACTTCAGACCTCCTGTAACTGGACTTACTGTTTGGCCTCAGCAATAGACACTTAAATATAATGTTCCATAGCTGAAACAAATGCCTGACCAGAAACCCATACCTACCTTTATGTGTCACAGAGCCTGACACTTTCTATTCCAACCTACGTATCTAAACTGACACCCTCAAACCACTGGCGTATGAGCAGATCAAACCCCACAGTATAAAAAAATGATTTTTTAAATATTCATGATATAGTCTCAACTAAGTCAGAGATTAACAAAGATTAAATGACAGAAAAGCAAAGATTTACTAAAAAATAAAACTCAGAACTCAGTACATTCTCTCTCTCTCTCTCTCTCTCTCTCTCTCTCTCTCTCTCTCTCTCTCTCTCTCCCCCCCCCTCTCTCTCCCTGTGTGTGTGTGTGTGTGTGTGTGTGTCTCGTGTGTATGTATATGATGTTTGTGTGCACGTGGAAGCCTGACATGTAGGACAACCTGTATCATTCTCCACCTTATCTCCTTGAGACAGGTTCTCTTCCAGAACCTAGGTTCTCTTTCTCAGCGAGGCTGGCTGCCTAGTGAGTTCGAGGATCTGCCTGTTCTATTGTCCCAATGCTGGGCTTAAAAGCACACAAAGGCAAGCCTGGCTTTTCTGTGGATACTGTGGATTTAAGCTTAGCTCCTCTGCTTATAGAGCAAGCCATCTCCTCAGCCTTGCATTTTTTTTTTATGGTGGGAGTAGAAGGACAGGAAACAAAAGAGGTATCTGTCTTCCTACAAGGTAAAACCCATGGATTTTGAGAATGATACATTTTAGAAAAATATGTGGCTATATTTTATTTTCTATAACCTGAAATGAATCTAAATTCATTAAGACGAACCTATCACTTGTGGATCAACATTCACACCTTACTACAGATATGCATACAAATGCAAACTATTTAAACTGGCCACATCCTATAAACTTAAGTGGCATTTAAAAAAAAAAAAAAAAAGGCATAACAGTTCTGGCTGTCCTAGAACTCATTTTGTAGACCAGGCTGGCCTCAGCCTCACAGAGATCCGCCTGCCTCTGTCTCCCAAGTTACTGGAATTAAAGGTGTGAGCCACCATTGCCCAGCTCAAAACCTAGGTTTAAGTAAAGGGTAGCTGAATATTTCCAGAACATTTCTTGGTGTTTAAGGTGCCAGTTTCTTTTTTAGGGTTTTTTGCTTTGTTTTCCTTTTAAGCATTTAGTTTAGAACCTTAACAAGGTCAAGTACATAGCTGATAGCATTTTAATATATTCACCGTTAAGTATGTGCCCACGTAATGACTGACTAATTTAACTAACAAATATCTGAAGTGTTCTCAGTTGCCTTGAAAAGGGAGTCCTGTGGCTCTGTATTGTCTAGAATCCCAGGACAGTGGCGTACTGCAGTGGCAAAGGTTGACAAGATGCTTTTCTGCTTACTGGCACAGGAAGCATAAGCTAAGAATACAACCCACCACGTTCCCCGCTAAGGCTGCTGCTTTTCCCCTTTCCATCCTTCAGTATTTCCAAAATAGCTGGACATTTCTGTTGCGCTCATGTAAATGGAATGGCATGGGATCCTTGACCAGGATATTAATTCAGGATTTCATGGTAAAATCACTGAGGTAATAGAATTTTTTCAGAGGCCCACTAGGAAAAACATAGCGACTGTATTTAGGTCACACTTCTCTTCATTTCCTTGTTTCCCAAACACAAGTTTCCATAGCAATGTGATCTCTTCTTATGCCTGTGGCTCCAATGTTAAACGTCTCCTAGTTGAGACTCACGCACAGTGAGAGCTGGAAACATGGCATGGGGCGCTTTCCTGGTGGGAGGCCGCACTTACACTGTCTCCAATGGAGCGTAGCTTGTAGAAAGGTTGAATGTAAAACCAGGACCCTTCATTTCCAGCCTCGTCCAATGTCACTCTCATGGCATTCTTCTCTAGCAGAGCTGGAAGCCTCTTATTCACAGTTAGGTATTTATTGCTTTTCAAATGCAGAAGCTAAAAATCCACCAAGAGAATAAGGTATGGGTGAGTGTGTGAATTCTTTGCCATAGCTCTCTTGGTCATGTAAAATCCCTATCAACTGTTCCTCCCACCACCAAGCTGCTTGAGAAGCAGCAGAAACACCAAGTACCTAATGCTGGGAACAGCAAGAAAAGGGTCAGTGAAAGGAAGCAGAGAAAAGAGCAGGAGAAAAGGAAAAACTGTTTGCCTTTTTTTACCAATGTGGCTTTGGATGAGATAGTGCAGAAGCCAACTACATCATCATCTAGAAGCTTCTAGAGAGGCACGGCGTCACCCTGTGGATGGATAGGGGCTAAGAAACTGTAGTCTAACTAGTTACTGGTACCGGTGGGGAAAGAAGGAAGGCAATTTTGTCATTAGGCAACAGACTGATTTAAAAGGCAATCCCATCAAGGCCTGTTATTCATTGTGAAATACAAGGTTGGCCCTGGACATCCATCTTCAATGCTCCAGTCACTATACTTCACTATAGAATGAGGACTACATGAAGCATGGAAGAAGAGAAGATCCAGATGGAAAGTTTGTCTAATAATCTGGACCAGTAAGTATAACTAATGTTCCCATGTTAATAGGTAAAAGAGAAAAGAGGAACACAAGACTTCTGAGTCGAAGAGAAGAAAAGGCCTGCTTGTGACTCCAGTGCAGCAGCATAATATTCGGGCATTCAAAAGAGGCCCACAAATCTACCAACAGGGTTGCTGAGAGTGGAGGCCTAGCCTGCATAATATGAATCCTGGGTAGCCTATGGCCGAGAGAAACAGGAGGCCACAATATCATGATGCCCCTTTGATAAATGGCCTCTAATCTTACCCACAAAAGTTCACCTTCTATAGGTAAATCCAAGGCCTGAGACCACAAATAAAACTGAGACCATTTAAAACCACCCAAAAGAAGATACCATGACCACTGCTGTGGCAAGTTGTTCTTGAAACCTTACAGGACTAGAATGTATTAGCTGTCAGCATCCCCATGTACTTCTTTCTTTCATTCTCAGTTGCACACAGCTTTCCAGTCTAACCAACTGAGTATCTTCTCCTCTGAGCCTCAGGGTGCTGGCCTAGCTTGATAACAAGAAGGACCTTCTAAAGGACAGGGAGGAGTGATAATCTATGACTTTCAAGAGCTATTAGTAAGGCCTAACCCAAGGAACTATCTCATCAAACAGCATTAGCCAGGAATGGTGACCTCATACTGTAATCCTAGCATTCAGGAGGCCAAATCAGGAAGAGCATCCAGTGGCAGCCTGGGCTATATAGTAAGATCAGGGTAATCCTGGGCAACTTAGACTCTATGTTAACTTCCGCAACCTCCATTAAAAAAAATACAGGAAGTTGTTTTTTTCCATATTTATGGTTAGCACTGCTCTACACCTAAAAGCATTAAAAATAGAAAGAATTTCCTAGTAGTTTACAAGGTGGCAAAAAATAAACAGATAATTCAATGGACAGGATGCCCAAAAGCTGCGACTACTGTCATTGTGCCTAGGTGAAAATGATCTGGAAACAGGGTATATTAAGATGGCCCCTGGGCACTGTGATTCCTCATATACTCTTCTCCAAGACTGGGTCAGGTCTGCTCATAACCTCCTAAGAAGGACTTGTAGAAGCTATAACCACTGCAGTCTCAAAGGTACAGAGATATCAGGTGACCCAAACCACCACAATATGTCAATAATTGTGAAATACTTCTGATTAATAAAATTATAAAGTATGTATGATTACATGATTACTGTTCTGTGAAGTAATCCCAAAGCTTTGTGGTGGGGGAAGAACGATCAAGAATAGATGGTCAACTCAGCTACTTGGTGAACATGAGGCCAGCCTGCGCTGAGTGAATCTTTTAAATACATACATACGTGTGTGTGTGTGTGTGTGTGTGTGTGTGTGTGTGTGTGTGTGTGTGTATACAGGGGTAAAGAACTGTTTTTATTTTCTCTGACAAACAGCTCTTGAACAAAAGCTCAAATTTATAGGGCATTCAATTTTCACATAAACATAAAGAACTCCCAAGCATCACAAACTAGGCAAAACCATTACAATTAGGGTCCTCTTCAGGCATGGTGTTTCCCATCTGAACCATGTGCATACAAGTGATCAGCAACCAGCTGAAAAAGAAAATGCTTACACAATACCATGACATGACCCAATAAAATGCCCAAGTGTTTAATAAGAAACATGAGGGGATTGTTATTACTTCTTTTGTTGTTGCTGTTTAGTTGTTTTTCTATGAAGTAGCTGCCTCTATTAAGTCCCACTGCCAAGAAAAAGGCATGTTTATGTGATGAGATTGCTTCCTCAGTTTCTCTCTTTGTCAGGTTTCAATTCCAAAAGGGAAGAACAACCTGCACCTACCTGGATCACATTCCCATACTGGATCACGGTGCCCAGCAATTTCCTGTTTTCTGTTTCATTCTGCTTCTTTTCCAAGTCTGCAGCATGCTGTAACATTGACAAGGAAAACTGGTCACAAAGAGCAAATGGGTTCTATTCCTCTGCAGCAGAACAGACCCACGGTCACCAGAACTGGAGAAGCAGCAAATCCCTGGGTACAGCCTGAGGCTGTATGAGATGAGCTAGGAGCTTTCAAAGCTCATCTAACTTGGCTTAGCTTATGCACTAGCTCATGTTTCAGCTTTCGGGCCTTTGGGGCTTAGTTAAAATATGCTTTTTCTTCAGAGAAGTCATGGGCTTAGGACAAACTAGTCAAGAGCATGTATATGTATTTGAAAAATAGAATAAAGCAGAAAGGATTGTGCATTCCTCTTGTGATTTGCAAATATTCTTTAAAGCTTTGGAATAAAATAAAACTGAATTAAAAAGCCGATTTGGGGCAGCATGTGGTTTGGGAAACTTCACTTTGTTATGAAACATTTGTGAGCTTGTCTCCTTATTTGTAAAACCAGGATAAAAATGATACCTACACTTCATATAAATCACCTCACATAGTGGCTGCTCATTGTACTATATGTGGCCTATTACTGATTACTGTCAAACATTTATTCATCATTATTTATTTAATTTTTATATACCTTCCTTAAAAGGAAGATGATTATCCCATTTTTAAACAAGAAACAGTGAAATTTAAAAGTCTGATCCACATCGCAAGCTAATTGGGTGTTAAGTACAATGGGCTCAAGTGAGCTATTTTCTCTTTGAATATAACAAATTTTGCTTAATTTCAGTTTTAGTTTTTAATCATGCATTTATTAAGTGACAGAGCTAATCATCAAATATGCACTTGAGTTAAACTCTTCATTTGCAGGGTTACAAGTAAGGCTGGGAGCATTGCCAGGCAAGTCTGGCATGCTAGGAAAGGTGGTGAGGCCAAGCAGAAGGTACAAGAAGGTGCCACCACCATGAACAGCTTTCTCTCATTCTTTTGTCCAAGCAGTGCTAAAGGAGTTATTATATCACAGAACGACAACAAGGAACTACTGACAACATGGACAATAAGCAGACTATCACTCAAGTCCATTACCATCCTTAAAATGGACCAAAGAAACGTGACATGAAAGGATTCCACACAAAATCTCATGGAAGGTAACAAACCAATGGCCAATAATGTATTAAGACATTGAAAGCATTTGTTTGCCATGGTCTCTCCCTAGAGCTTCTCCCCATCTCTTCAGGCAAGACAATACCAAATGCCAATGGGTTCCCTTTCACACGGAACACATTTTCATTTTCACAAGGCCTCTGTGGACCTAGTATTAGGGTCTTTATACAGAAACATTATCATCCAACTAAGTTGATATGTTAGCAATTCCCAGGTGGTGTTCTTACCACAAAAGAAACTAACATAAATATTACAGAAGATTATAAAAAACACATCATAGGCATTCAATAAGTTTTCATTTTAATTAATTTTTTATTTATCTGTTGTGATACTAGGAATAAAACCATGGGCCTCATGCATACTGGGCAAATGTTTTACCACTGAGATATATCTCCAGTCTATCAATGAAATAATTGTGGGGGTTGAAATAGCAAAGACACTTCCTCCATAGACTTACAAATTTGAACGCTTGGCCATTAAGGAGTGGCACTGCTTTACAGATTAGGAGGCTGGCCTTCTTGGGGTAGGAGTTGCCTTGTTAGAGGAAGTGTGTCACTAGGAGGTGGGCTTTGTAGTTTTAAGGCCCAAGAGAGGCCCAGTCTGTCTGTCTGTCTGTCTGCCTCTCTCTCCCTTCCTCCCTCCCTTTCCCAATCTCTTCCCCCCTTCTCTCTTTCTCCCCCTGCTGTCCAGATACAGAACTCTCAGCTGCCCTCCAGCACCATGTCTGCCTGCATGCCGGTATGCTTCTCTTGGTGTCCTTTCACAACAATGGGACACTGACTAAAACAGAAATTGGTACCAGGGACTGGGTACCGCTGTGATAGCCCTGACCACACTTTTGTTTAGAGGAATGTGGACTTTGAGATGTAGGATTAGGAAAGCAGTTGAATGTTTTAAGCTTAATGGGTCATACTAGTAGGAGCATGGAAGACAGCAGGTAGTACTAAGGGTGATTTGAACTGTGGAGGCCCAGCTAAAGAGGTTTCAGAGAAGAATATTAGTAAGTTGCCTAGAGATGGTTCTTGTGATACTTTGGTTAAAAAATGTGGCTGTTTTTTTTTTAAAAAAAAAAAAGCCTGAGGCTAAACTGAAGAGTTTTGGAGTCACAGTGTTGGCAGAGGAGGTTTCAAAACATCTTAGTATTTCTTGTACCCTTGGTTATTAGTGGTCAGTCTTATGTAGATCTATAATGAAAAGAAGCAAGCTAAGCAAGGAAAAATACAAAATATAGAGTTTGAGGGAAAGGGAAGAACCAGGCAGTATAATGGAGCTAAATCCTGTGTTCAAGGAGATAAACAGATTAAAGAAAAACCTGATGCTAAATGGGATAAAAGGAGTGGTGATTTCAGGACAAGACCCCACCTAGCTAAGTTTACAACATCCAAGGCCAGCCTGGTCTACTGAGGACAGCCAAGCTCAGGCTATAAAAGAAACCAGGAAAAACAAAAAGCTAGTAAACATGTAATTAAACAAGGGCATCATATTCCAGCCCCAGCAAGCAGAAGATTTTGGCAGCTTTGGCCATATGGTTCTGGCTTTAGAGTCCAGAAGAGCCGAGGTTATGGAACCTCCCTCTGCAGCTAAGGAAAGCTGCCGAGGTCAGGTGCTGTGGATAATGCTCTTGTACACTTGTAAAAGATTTGTCATCCATATTAGTTTAATAAAACACTAATTGCCCAGGAGCCAGGGAGGGCAACCGACTAGGAGAATTCTGTGAAGAGGAGAGGTAGAGCAGCAGTCCTCTGCCAGACTCAGAGGAAGCAAGATGAGAATGCTGGACTGAGAAAAGGTACCAAGCCACAAGGCTAAACATAGATAAGAATTATGGGTTAATTTAAGTATAAGATCTGGTTAGCAATAAGCTTGAGCTACTGGATGAGCATTTGTAAGTAATATTAAGCCTCTGAGTCACTTATGTGTGAAGCGGCTGCTGGGTATTTGAGAGTTTCTGGTGAGCTAGAAACTTCTGACGATAGTCAGGTGTGTGTCACGGGTGTCTCTGTAAGGAGGCCCAGAGAGGCCATTGAGTAAAGCTGTGAATGTGAAGGTTGAATTGCCTTGGAGACTCCAAGACAATGAAGATGCCTCTCTCTCTCTCTCTCCCTCCCTCCCTCTTTCTCTCTCTCTGTGTCTGTGTGTGTGTGTGCTAACTTCCAATACACATGTAGAATTCTCAGCTACGTCTCCATGTCTGCCTTCATCCTGCCATGCTTCTCACCATAATGATAACTTATTAAACCTCTGAACCGTAAGCAAGCCTCCCAAAAATGCTTTCCTTTATGAGAGTCTTCATAGCAACAGAACATTTACTAAAACAATAAATTAATCATTATTATTAAGGACAAGATTCTAAAACTAAGAAATGGTTTGTTTGTTGGCTTTTGGGTTTTTTTTGAGACAAGGTTCCTCCGTAGACCAGCTTGTGGGGGAAAGAAAAACCACCATAAACAAACAAAAAAACAAATATCTATAGTCAAAAAACAGAAAAAAATATTTTGATGATGATTTTAAAGACTTACGTGGGCTGAGTCAAAATCTTAACAATTCCTACAAGTTCTGCATCCTTCTACCTGTGGCAAATCTAATTTAGAAATCCAAGCTTTGCCTGGGTGGTGGTGTCACAGACCTTTGACCCCAACACTAGAGGGGCAGAGGCAGGCAGATCTCTGTGAGTTTGAAGCCAGTATGGTCTACAAAGCAAGTTCCAGGCCAGCTAGGACTGTTATACAGAAAAACCTTGTCTCAAAAAAAATAAATAATAATAATAATAATCAGAGAGAGTCAAGCTTTGGAGAAAATTACAGGAAGCAATTCCAATTCATAATTCACAAGCAGAACAATGACCTACCTATCACTGGGAATCACTGACATGTGCATACCAGCTCAAAGAGGGGTCCATTCACTTATTTATCTCCCTATCTTTTTGAAGGAGACACAAGTAAGTCTTCTGCTCTCACTAATACAAAGATAGAGCCACAGAATTCCATGCATACTCACTGATAATGCCTTGTGAACAATACAGCAGGTTCAGTATCCATGGTGACCTCTGTGTAGGTCTTGAGTCCCGTTCCCCCCCCCCCCGCCTGCCCTCCCCCGTTCTCTCAATGACCACCCTGTATTTCAAACACTCTAGTTAGTGCTTTCTGTAGTCCTCACAGGTAGTTTGCCTACCAAACACTGGCCTGGATTCATTTGGAATGAGAGTTTACACTTTGTACAGAGTGATTTGTTTTTCCTACTAAGCTGTTCAGAGCTAATAGTGAGTGGAAACTCATGAAAGGAAAAAGTCAAAGGGAGAAAAATCAATGAACTGAGAAAAATAAAATAATATTTTCCAACCCCTCCCCAAGTAAATAGAGTTTTTCTACACCCAAAACATCACACTGGTGAGGTTCATACTTACAGAATCCTTGAGAAGCAAGAATTCTTGGATTCAGATGATTTTAAGATGGAGAAATCTCATGAACTTTTCTTATTCTCAAGAACTTCCAAAGGCTTCAGTTTAAGACCTAAGAGCCTAAAATATTAAGTCCCTGTGCTGGATGGAAGGAATCTCAGCTAAGGAAATGTTTCCCTAAGATCTGGATGTAAACACGCCTATAATTCCCCTCATTTTCTTAATTAGTGATGGGGGAGGGGCATTGTGGGAGTTCCATCCTTGGGCTGCTGGCCGTGGATTCTAAAAGAAAGCCAAGAGGACAAGCCAGGGGGACAAGCCAGCATGCAGCACTTCCGCATCAGCTCCTATCTGCAGGTTCCTGCCCATTACAGTTCCTATCCTGACTTCCTACAGCAAAACAGACATCTGAGCTGAATAAACCCTTCCCTCCCCAACTTGCTTTGGTCATCATGTTCCATCACAGCAATAGAAACTACGACAGTTCCTACCTAAGGCTAAGAAGGGACACAAATCAATGTCAAACAGATCATCAAAAAGGTACTAATTCCGTATCAGAAACTAATTACAAAGAAGCAAAACTGAAGAGTGAGGACTAAAATAAACGGAAAATCAACAGAAAGTAAGTGAAGAATAGAACCTAAAACTTATCTTAACGACATTCTGGAAAATAACAGTTAAAAAATTTTCAAACTATGAACTACAGCTCTTTTGCTTTTTCTGTTAACAAGGTGCCTGAACAAACACAGAAAGCAGGAAACTTATGGGGCATTCTGTGAACCCACTTCTACAGCTCCTTATCATATAAAGAGAAAATTCTCTAATTCACTCCTCACTAATAACATGAATATAAAATATGTTCTTTTTAGTGCAGGGACTGGAAGATGGCTCAATTGATAAAGTGCTTTCCAGACATCATAAAGACCTCAGTGTTCAGTTCGCAAGACCTATATCTATATAAAAAGCCAGGCAGAAGAGCACAGGCTCATTATCCCATTGCTAGCTGTAGGGGTAGAGACAGAGACAGATTCCTGGGATTCTACGGTCATCTAAAGACAGACTAATTGACTCTCTCTCTCTCTCTCTCTCTCTCTCTCTCTCTCTCTCTCTCACACACACACACACACACACACACACACAATTAAAAGTGTGAGCTGACAGACCTATTCAAATTCACACACACGAGAATAAATAAAATTTAAGTCCATGTATCAGTCCTTAAATAATTCCCCTCACGAGTCAAAACTTGGTTATTAGACCAAAAAAAGAAAATCCATCATGATTCTTAGGTTCAATAGGGCAACATAATATGAAGATTAAAATTTAGGCAGCAAGACCAAGACTGCACCTGAACCCATAGACTGAGAATGATGTCACAATTTGTTTAACTGTCCAGATATAGCCCATAAACATATTATAACACAGTAACAGACTTTCCAAGGGTAATCTAGGGGAGGGTGGGGCTTCTCTCAATGGACTTGACTTTACTCAGTAATTTTATTTCTAGGTGTTTGACTTTCTTAGATAACATAACAAAAGCACAAAGTCAGACGACCCCCCCCCCCAATGACCAAAACAATCCATCAGGATCTTAAGTATCCCTACCCTCCTCCCCACAGGGAATGGTTATCTAAAATTTCAGTATTGTCATACAGTGGAGCAACCATATAGCCATTAAAAGTGGAAACAACATCTTTCATTTTCTCACAACGATGTGAGAAACAAACAAATATCACTAGTAAGAGAAAATAGCATACCACCACCAAAGGTCTAAAATCTCCCTGGTGGGGAGCAGAGCACAGGAGATCATCAAATCCAAGGTGAGTCTTCAAGAAAGAAGGTTCAGAGAGCCCAGCTATTAATGGTCTTTCCTTTTCCTGTCCATGTTCTTTGGAATTCTTCCCCTCTAGCACTCATTTGTGTGATTTTTGGAACTATATCTTCATTGTGTCTCTGTGGCATGTGGCTTGAATATTTTTTTTAAAGACCTACTAGTTTTTTATATTTTCTTTAAAGACTTTGACAAATGAGACACCTATTATTCATTTTCCTTACACAGTGGGTTAGGGACTGTTTTTGATTTCTAAGAACAAAATACTCCATCCTACAGTTTCTGGACAACTGACATTACCGTGGGCCTAAACAAGATCAAGGTGAACCTGCTTTAGTCACCTGGTATTTTATCTCAGAAAGAAAACAAGCATTGTTAAATCAGTACAGAGGGGGCCGTGGAAGAGAAGGGAAAGGTTATTAATGTAAGGTCAATGAGCTCTCAATAATGTTATAGGATACTGAGGATCCAGAAAAACAGCGACTCACATTCCAGGCTTTAAAAAACAATAATGATTTGTTACTCTTCTGCTTGGCTATGTCAAATAGCTTAATGACATCCTTATACTCAAAATACAGACAGCGTGGGTACTCATTTTAAGGTCATGGGCAATCTACGCTCAGGAAACATTAGCTAGAGCTAACTGATATTGTGACATCAAGGTGAAGTTAACTCATTTGGCCAAGAGACTTCTGGGACATCAGGACCTAAAGAGTCAAACAAAATCCAGCATCTGTTGGAGGAATGAGCACACAGTAAGCGGCCACTAGACGTCATTCTCCTTTAGAGGTCTGTGCACATTTCCTACCCCAGTCAAAAGGATATTGAGTGGTCTAGACAACAAATTCCTTAAATGGCATTAATTAAAAATAGCCTGACCTCTCACTCCTGAGTGCTGCCCAGTAATTGACCAAAATAAAAACGAAAACCCACTGGAGACCTGCCACCAGCCCCCAAAGGTGAAGAAGGCTTTGACCAAAATACCACATGTTAATGACTGAACCAAAACAGAAGATTTGGGGACAAGGGGGAAGAACTCCAACTAAGCAAGAAAGTATGGCCTTCACAAAGTCCAGAGGAGATCATCACTCCAGACAGAAAAGCCAAGCCATATGCGAGCAAAGAACTGCCTCTGTTCTCTGTCTCTCTCTCTGTGTCTGTGTTCTCTCTCTCTCTGTCTCTCTCTCTCTCTCTCTCTCTCTCTCTCTCTCTCTCACACACACACACACACACACACACACACACACACACACACACAGAGAGAGAGAGAGAGAGAGAGAGAGAGAGGATAGTTTTTAATCACCTTTAAGAATAGAATTTTTTTAAGAGAAAGGAAAAAAAGCACCTATCTTGCCCATTCCAGGGTAGAACATCAAAGTGCTCAGGAAAAATGTATAGATCACAGGTTACAAAAGGCACTAGACTCACATCTGGCTTTAGCCCAGCCATTCTGAGTTGTTGTGGAGCATATGCATTAAGCCTTAACTAAATTAGCTGCCAGCATAGTTTGAAAATCAAAGTATTACACATAGAAGCATAGAATTCTATCTTCACTTGTCAAAGCAGAAGCCATGCACAGCTCTCAGTCCACTTCCCACACAGCACTGCAGGGGGTGAGGGCTGCTTCCTTCAGACCTGCACGTGCAGGAACCCCATGTGCAGCACGGCTCTCCAAGCCTTTTTTATCCTTGTCGGCTTCCTGTTAGTCAAGAGGAATATGAATCTGAACCCCTGCAGGAAAAAGGCACAGGCAAAGAAAGAGCTGGAGATGTACTGCTAAGATCTCATTGAACAGAAAGATTTGCATTCAGAGATGCAAAGGCAAGACAACTAAAGACACCTAGGGCTTCCACAAAAATAATGCCCCAGGTATCAACACCCCATAGTGCTCTCCTAGGAGCAAGGAGAATGGAAAGATCTTCCCCATCCCTTCAGTGAGAGGCCCATGTTCCCATCACAGGCCTGCAGGGGTGGGGCTGCAGTTCTGATTAGCACAATGATTGGAAGAGAAGGAGTGCAGGGAAAGAGTGCCATGACATTCAGCAGACAGGAGTCAGGCAGGCTGGTTCCCTTGCCTAACGCGGTCCTGTGCAACAAGCTGTCACTTCATCCCACACAATCTTATAACTGCCTAGACACTCACCCCAATTAAAAGGCACCTGCAATCTTCAGAACCCAGGACCCCACTCCACTTTATACCTGAGTAAAAGGCATAATTGTATGTGCCTCATTAGTACTATCACCAATATGTTGTTTTTTCCCCCTAGAAGTGTGGGTACTATTGAATGAAGCAGAGTATGTTGTATGTACTTCATAACATTACCTAGAACCACTGGTCATTTTGAAAAGTCCCCTAGCAAACATGCTTCCCACATCCCAATGACTACCTGACTGTATCAGGCAAGTCCTCCAAGCCCTGATTCCCTTGCCTCCCAGGGCAGCTGCCACTCCACATTAACTTAAGTATACTATTTATTATATAACTTATCACTTTTATTTCTCCTTGGTAAATTATTTTTTAAAAACTGATACCTAGAAATCCATTGCACATTTGCAAAATTATACAATATTTTCTATGGGGAGGTAGCAGTGAGCCTGTGGACACTAAGACCAAGGTC
Source organism: Sigmodon hispidus (assembly GCA_004025045.1). Lineage (NCBI taxonomy): Eukaryota > Metazoa > Chordata > Mammalia > Rodentia > Cricetidae > Sigmodon > Sigmodon hispidus. The sequence goes on from PVIH01000277.1 coordinate 247,167, forward strand.
ATGATTACTTAACAATGATATAATTCTTTCAGTCTTTAACACAATCTCTAGCCTCCGGGTCTTCACTTCCATTCTTTCTTCTGCTCTGTTAATTCCGAGAGATGCCTCAGAGGGAGGCTTATACTTCATTTCTCTCTTCTTCCAGGAAGCGTGCCCTGACCACTGAGCCACATGCTCTTCAACAGTAAAGGGTAGTTTGCACAGTACTGCTTCTTTATTAACTGTAAGGCAGCATGACCTCTTCATTCTTTATTTGCTAGGAAGATTATAGATGGTTAAGGCTCCAACACAATTCTACCTCTAGTACCTAGAACACCTCTCAGTCAGCCAGTGTTTCTCAAGTGCCTTCTGTTCCAGACACCATGAGAGAAGCTAATAACAGCTGTGAACAGGAGAGATGATGCTCCAACCTTGTGCGGCTGCCATTTTAATGAGTGACAAATAATTAAGGAACTTATTAAACATAATTGCGGGCTATAATCAGCACTCAGAGAGACATAAACAGGAAGCCGGAGTGGAAAAAAACAGGAAGCATCTCTAGGAGGAGGATGTAGTGAACACTGCTGAAATGACATTGGTGTTGAGAAGAAGAATGAAAAGGTCCTATCTGAAGAATAGCCTGGCTAAGGATGATCTAAACAGGATTATCTGGGAGTGGAAAGGGCAGGTGACTGGGATACATGTGGGCTGCTTAGCAAGAAACCAGAAGTAACACAAGAGCCTGAGCTCATGAAATTTACATTGTAAGGACACACACAAGTGGTGTGGAGAAGAAAATAGTGTGAGGAATGGTGTAATCAATAATAATGTTACAATGGATCTATGTCAAGATCCCCTTCTACACATCTCATAGAGCTTCTACCCAGCCTGATCTCTAGGTATCAGGTTCCAGGAGAATTACATCATAATTTTAAAGAATAATTGTCACAGAGAGGCTCAGAGACTGGCTGTGGCCACAGTGGATCAGTAATACTGTTGAGCACCTGCCAATTAATAATGATAAATATAATAAAAATGGTCAAAATTTATTTAAAAATGAATAAAAGTTATTAACCACCAATTAGGTGACTGGTGATATTCATAAGACTTCTATGTATCCTTAAGTGTGTGTCCATTGTATGGATAAGCAACAAAGTTAGAAGAAACTGTATGAGTAGCCCAAGTTCAAAGTCAATGACTGGTGGAAGATTCAATTCTAGCTGCCATTTTGTCTCAAGCCACTCCTGGAAAGTCTTAGGAGTGGGGTGCACCATCTTCCTGAAAAATATCAAAGATGACTATATTCTATTTCTCCTTAGATTTTCTTTTAAAAGAAAGTCAGGAGGGTGAAGAAATAGTTCTGCAGGTAAAAGCACTTATAGCTGGAAGTTTCTGTGCCAGCCAGAAACTCAAATAACCAGCAACCACTTCCCAAATAACTGACTTGGAGGCTTAATATTATAGTAACTGCTGACCCAGTTGCTCAAGCATATCACTATCTACTCTTACACTGAAATTAACCCATAATTCCTATCTGTGTTTATCCATATGGCTTGGTACCTTTGCTCAGTCAGCATCCTCATTTCGCTTCCTCTGCATCTGGCTGATGTCTACTTGTCTACCTTTCCCCTTCCCAGATTTCTACTAGTCTGGCCACTCCTCCTCTACTTCTAGATACTGGCCAATAAGCCTTTTGTTAAACCAATATAAGTGAAAAGTCTTTATAGTGTACAAGTGCATTATCCCACAAGCACTGGCTGTTTTTGTTGAGGACCTGGGTTATATTCCCAGATCACAACCACAAACAAATCTAGTTCCAAGGGATCCAAAGCCCTCTTCTAGGGACTGCACAGACACATATGGTACACAGATATGTACATAGGCAAAACACTCATATGATGATGATGAATTTTAAAAGCCAGCAGACGGAGTCAGAGGCATTCCCAGCCACCCTCAGCCACTATCCAGGTGACCACTCAGAACACCTGCATCACTGATATACCATTTCCATACATACATGCAATTTGTTGAGCAGTACCGCATCAGTTGTGCTGTTGGCCCCGGGCTTAGCAGCTTTCCAGAACTGTTTCTGTGCAGAGTATCGATTCATAGGACATAGTTTAAACAGGCAGTCTAGAAAGAAAAACAAAAGACAAAAGCTGTTACTGGGAATGCACATATATATACTCAGCCTATAAAATATGCCTTTCCGGTTTTATGAAGGTTTTATAATATCCAGCACATAAGTGTTGGAACAAAGCCCTTTCACAAACTTTGGTCTTAAACTTTCATCATCACTGTATGAAGCAACAGATGAGAAAACGGAGGTAATCAATTATTCACTGTCACCAAGGTAGATAATGGCAGTGCCTGTACTACATGTCAAAATCCAGTGTTCTTAATCTTTGTCCACTGTTACCACTATCCATCCATAGTAGACAATTTCATCCACAAAAGTCCCCACTGTATACAACAAAGCTTAAATGGATCTTTGGGGGGGCTGGAGAGATGGCTCAGCAGTTAAGACCACCGTCTGCTCTTCCAGAGGACCAGGGTTCGATTCCCAGCACCCACATGGCAGCTAACAACTGTCTGTAGTTCCAGTTCCAGGCAAACACCAAGGCAAATAAATAAATAAATAAATAAATAAAGTTTAAAAAAAATGGATCTTTGGTTTTACTGATGCTTTTAAAGTGCAAAATGAATAGCCTGTATAGAGCTTATTTGAAAGCACCTCCTAAAATTAAGGTCTTTCTAGTGTCATGTGCATGACGACCTTCTGGGATACAGAAATTTCCAAAACAGCAAAATTCAAATTGAGACCAATCAAAGTGCCCTTGTCCCCTTGTGGTCAGTGCATCCTAACTGCTTCCAGTTAGTAATCCTGGGTCCATGTGACCTCATTACACTGTGTTATGCTGTATGAACAAGTGGCTTCAAGATTTCTTCAGGGAAACTGACACAATGACTGTAGAGGCATAACAGCCAAGCAAGATGAAGGCAGATGCCACATGTAAAAACAATGTTCTAGTCAAATCTGAGTCAAAGTCACCCAGAAGGTAAAAATCATAAAGGAAAACATCCAGCATACTGTCTTCTGATTATGACGCATCCATATCCTAAAGCAGCCATAATGATCTCAGTGGGAGATGTCCTTGTCAAGTTCACATTCTAGCAGGTGGCTTGTCTTGGAAGGTCATGGAACCTTTGAAGACTACTAAGGATGGGACTTTTAGGGTCATGGATTGACCCTGCTTCTTGACCAAACACTCTGCTTCCTATCTCCTGAGATGTGAATGAGCTTCACTGGAAGCTACAGCCATCTCAGCCAGGCCATCATGCTCTCCATGACTGAGAGGTTGACACTCTTTAAAATCAAAGAACAAAACAAATTCCTTCCTTTCTCAAACAGTCCTGTGAGGTATTTCCTAATTGCTGTTTTATCATCATCTTTCTCACTAATTTCTATAGGCCTGCTTGCTTTGTAATGTATGTATTTAAGCTCAATAACACATGTATATATAACTTTTAAAGCATACATTTGTTTTAAGAGGGCTATGGCAAAGCAAAGGGCTGGAGGTGGGGGTGTGGACAAGTAGAATGCGCTTAGTTTGATCAAGTTACCCAGAATAACAACAACAAAAGTTCAGAAATAATTTCCTTAGGAAACTAGTTTTTAAAACCAATACCACTGATACTCATTTGATATACTAGGTATTCAAGTAGTATGACAGAGAGAGTAAAATTAATAAACTTGGAGCAAATATTCATGTTGGGAAGACCACACCCTTTAAGTACATAAGAATAGACAAGGTGCTATTTTCATGTGCTCATTAAAGCATATTCTCTTACAAGACCTTCTCCAATAAACCCTATGTATTATCACAGCTAAGTCCAATTTACAAACACAAACCTTATCAAGTATTACTACCATGCGCACAGGCTTGTCAAGGATCAATGCCTCAGGCAAGGCTCAGAGGGATGGAAAAGCCTTACAATTGTTGACAATGTGTATGGAAAATGTCCACTGCAGATTCACCCCTCCACAGGTTTTACAGCCTGGAGACTGCTCCCTACAGAAAATGTTCCCATGGAGATTAGCTACCTCTGCCTCCTTGCCCAGCTGTACATCATAACCCTGCTTCCTCATTTATCTGCAATAACACCACCTCTCTGTTCAATTGTACATGAAAAACATGCCAAGCTTCTGAGTGCGCAGCTTTCCCTCCGAGAGCCCAGACCAACTAGTCCCAGCTGTTTGTCATCTCTTTGTTTCCCTAGTCGCTCTAATGAGGTCTAACCAGGGCTCTCTGGAGCCATGGAGCACACAGCTAAGTCCAATTTATAAACACCAAAACTTTACTGTTATTCTGACAGCTCTTTCTTCTAGTGAAAGTCAATGAATGTTCTCTATATACAACACTTAAAAATACTCGATATCATCAAGAAAAAAACATTTAATTGTAGAAGCAAAAGGAGCTTTCTCCATTTTACAGTTTCATCAATTCTGTATTCCTATATTGTCACACATAGTTCATTACAAGGTAAACATGGGAATGTTGAAATCCATTTTTATCAAGAATCTGATTAATAAGCTGAAAGTAATTTTCATTACATGTGAAAGGCATTACCCAGGTCTTTAGAGAACAAAAGACATGGCAGGAAATCAGCTTAAAAGATAAGGATGCTCTCTGTGCCAATTATAAAAGGAATAAGTCACTGCCATTTACAGAACTGGTGGACAGTGATGACATCACTTTAGAGAGATTGTTTTCCTACCAGGGTGATGTACACAAACTCTCCATCCACCTCCCAAATAACCACACTACAGGTCAGGACCAAGTGTCCTGTCTTCTTTACAAAATCCAGGTGGCATCTAGGCTGAGCCAAGATGACTTCCAGAAGCTAACACCCCACCTCAGCCTGGGGACCCCTTCATTGGAACTGGACCTGTGGCACTCTAGCATGCAGTTACATCCCAAATGATCCTCCCACCCCAGCCTCCTTTACAAACAAGTCCAGCTAATCTATCACTCAAATAAAGTAAAATAATTCAGAAATGTGTTGCCAGCACTGGTTTCAATATTTTTAGTTATTCATTGAGAATTTCATACATGTAACATAATATGTTGATTATATTCACTTCTCCCCCCCCAACTCTTCCCAGATCTTCCCCCACATCACATCCCAACTTCATGTTCTTTTTTAAAAGATTTTCTAGTGTGTGTATATGTATGTATGTATGTTCGTGCATATGTGTCCTGGTGCCCACGGAAGCCAGAAGTGGGCCTCAGATCCCCTCAACCAACTTTAATGCTGGGAAACAAAAAGCCAAACCCAGAGCAGTAAATGCTCCCTAACCTTTCCAGTCACCCAACCACTACTTCCACCCCTGTTCTGCTTTGGTTTTTGTTTGTGTTTTTTTATGAACCACTGGGCCTAATTAACAGCACTAACTTCTAATATATGACTTATTTTAAGGTCCACTAACTTTTAATATATGACTTATTTTAAGGACCAAGGGGCTAACAAATTCAATTTTCAACAGTAGTAAGATGTAGAAAATAAAATGGCCTACTTTTTCTTTTTCTTTTTTTTAAACTTCGGTGCTATACATTACCAAAAACTAAACAACAACAATTTGACTTCGGTTGATGTGAAAAGCAGGCTGAATCCTTGATGTTAAGGGGTAACAATGGGAAGTACTACCTTGTACCTGTGTATGCTATGGCCAAGTCACAAAGGGTCTGCCACACAAGCTCAAAACTCAAGAAACTTCACCTAAGGGTGAGAGCAGGAATTTAAGCAACCCACAATAGAAAGCCTTGGACTACTTCCTCACCAACTACTTCTCTTGGATAAAATGTAGATTGCATAGGCTGAAGTGTATTTACAATAGTCAATGTAAATATAAGAGATGCTAATACACCAGTAAGGAAACTAAATTAGCCTTGCTGATTCTGCCCCATCTTCCTGGTTGCCTGGCAACGGATTCAGAGTGAAAATTAAATTAAGCATTCAAATATAATGTTAAAATACCCTTCTGGAATTTTGCAATTCCATGGTTCCATGGTGCTCTTTGTTATTTGGATGGCACTGTCAGGTTCCAACACTGGGCTAAGTATAGAACCACTCAGATATAAGACACTCAGTAGCAGAATACATACATATAATCTACAAGGAGGGAAGCGAGTATGTTTGTGTGTATGTATGTGTATACACACAAATATACCACACACACTATGGTTTGGTCTCATTCCAAAAATATGCCACAAAGGAAATCTTATATGACAGGTGTTATTTTAGGCCTTTGAGGAATAAACTAAATTAAGCTTTCAAAAAAAATCACTTAGGAATATTCCTAAACTTTATCATATGCCACACTAAGATTAGGAGAGAACTCAGCTGAATTCAGGGGTTGGTAAAATATTCTAGGGCTGGGTGAGCTAGATACCAGGGAGAAGAGGGTTAAGCATCTTCAATGGCTTAAATGTACTCTAGAATTCAGTCGGAGAAGAAATGGTAAACTACATAGTAGATGAGTAACTATACTACAGAGACTTGGAGTGCACACTTAAGAGAAATTGGACGCCCCAAAAGTACCTCTATCCAAGTGGAATTGAATAGAAGGGAAGAAATAAGTATTCTATCAAAGACTACATCAAGGAATAAAGGTGGGAGGCCTTGACCTCCACACACACCATCCTTCTACCCCAAGGCTAGAAATCCAGACTCCAGTCTAGGTTCCTAAGGGCAGAGGCCTAGGGCTAGAACAGCTGCTCAACAAAGACTCTTGATTAGCATCCAAATGTGCTATGATCTTGGGCTCCAGACACAAGGGGTGTGTGTGTGTGGGGGGGGGCTTTTGAAGAAACTTCCTGCTCTCAGCTTCCAAGTCTAGTCACAAAATCAATTACTATTTAGTGAAGTGCTTGCTATGTACAGGTACTGGGTACTTAGAACTAGACATGGCAGTTTCTTAAAACACTATAAGTGACAGAGACAAATAGTCACATAGACAAGCTGAATCACACCAAGTTCATGAGCCTGAAAATTAAATGAAGCAATTAAAATGTAACATTTTGCAATCTAATAGTTTCCTGTGTATACTGTGGGGCAAGAATTAGATGAAAGAACTGTCTTTGGTTGCATGGAGAACCAGAGACTCCTAACAGGCATCAGCAAAATATCTCCAGAACCAAAAACAGACCTGAAAGAGCAGAATGGGAATGTGACAGACAATCTCAAATGCTAACTTGATAGGGATCACTCAGGAGAAAAACCCCTGGGTGTGTCAAGGAAGGAGTCTCTATGTGCATGGATTCTGGTCTGAATGAGACTGAAAGGGAGCAATAGATGGAAACATTCATCTGTTTCCTGACTGCTGACGTCATGACTATCCCCCAACACAGCTTCCTCGCCATGATGGACTATACCTCAAATATGAGTCAAAATAAATATTTCTTTTTCTAAATTGCTCCTGTTGGGTATTTTCTCACAACACTAAGGAAAGTAATTAATACAGGAGGAGATACTCTGTGGTGGAAGCATTCGAAGAAGACAAAAAATACAAAAGCCCTGAGCTGAAAGAGAAATGGTATTTAGAACCGTGAAAAAACAGCGAACAGGGAAGTTGGGGTGAGGTCTCCGAGGGTTAGAGCACTGGCTCTGAAGGTTAGGGTTAGAATCTCCAACACCTGTATTTAAAAGCAATACAGCTAGGCATGCCTATAACCCACCCTGGGCAAGGGAAAAAAGGTGAATTTGTGCGCGCGCACGCGCGCGCACACACACACACACACACACACACACAGACAAGGAGGCATCAGTGAATTATAGTGCCTCTAGATGCAAACAGAAGCTATAGCATGCAGTTAGCAGAGGCCTGGGGTGGGGGTGGGAGTGAATCTTGATAAGAGCAGTGGGAAGCTGACGTGGTAATGTCTGTGTATATGCTGTGAATATCATTCTTTGAATAAAGGAACTGTTTTGGTCATGGTAGGCAGGGAAATCGGAGCACAGGTAGGAGAAGGAGGGCAGAGTCAGACATAGACATGATCCAGCCACCCATGGTACAAGATGTAATAAAATAGGTAAGCTACGGGCCACGTGACAGAACAAATTAATAGAAATGGGTTGAATTAAGATGAAAGAGCTAGCTAGCAATATGCCTGAGACACAGGCCAAGCAAGATGAAATTAATATAAGCATCTGTGTGTTTCTTTGGGACTTTGAGATTGCTGGTCCAGATAAGCACCGGAAGACAGATCCAGACCAAGAACTAGGTGGGCCTGAAATCTCATGTTATAGATGGCACCCAATGAGGGAAGTCATCATGAACCTTTAGCAAAAACAGAACTTGATTTGCCTTACAATTGTATGGGAGCTTAAAAAAAAAAGATATACTTTAGTTTTCAATATGTGAACTTGTGTGCCTATGTATGGGTATATGCATGCCAATTCAGGTGCCTTAGAAGGCAGGGCAAAGCATGAGATCTCCTGGAGTTGGAGTCATAGGTGGTTGTGAGCAGCCAGATATGTGTGATAAGAACCAAACTCAGATACTCTGCAAGAACAACATGCTCTCTTAAGCATTGGGGAAAGGAGTACAACTCAAGGACTTTATTTGGAATACTCCAAAACTGGGATGTCCATAAAACATCCAAGTAGAAATGATGAGCAGATCAACAAGCAACCAGCATAGGAAAAGTGTCAAGCAGCAAGCTATGAAGGTTGAGACAGAACAAGAAGAGAAATGATGGCAGGCGAGGGCTCAGGAAGTGAAGAAATATATTAGAGATGTATTGCAGCTGCCCACTGAAATCAAGAAAATGTATTGATTTGAGATTTATAAAAACTGGAGCTTGATGAACAATTTTCATACAGACAGAATAAAGTCCTTTATTTCCATCTCCGGGGAAAATAATAAATGAAACTTTTTTAAAAATTGAATCCAGTATCATCTATGAAACTAAATTCATCTCCCAAAGTTAGAAATGAAGATGGCTAGAGGAAGGAGAACTTGACAGACAACGTGGAATAAAGCCTGTCATTTCTGCAGAGAAAAACTGCGAGAGCTCCAGGAAGGCTTGGGAGCTAGAGGCTGCAGAGCAGTATATGTTAGCTAGGGTTTCCCAAGAAGAATGGACTGAAAATGTTAAGAACAGGCCATTAGACCCCAGTGCAAACCAACAACACACAGACACACACAGAGAGAGAGAGAGAGAGAGAGAGAGAGAGAGAGAGAGAGAGAGAGAGAGAGAGAGAGAGAGAGAGAGAGAGAGAGAGAGAGAACAAGAAAGACTTCCCTAGAGGAGGAGAGACTATGTATGGGATGTGCTGACAGGTGAGGTTGGCACAGAGGTTCTGAGCTTCATACACCAAACGGGTGAAGGATCTAGAAAACAAATGGATTAAATATAAATGTGCAAATGGGATGAAAGGTATACAGGCTCTCACTAGGCAGGACCTTCTCACCAAGTGAGAATCTAGAACAGGAAATGCCAGTCATGGCAATCTTGGGCCAATTTTGGTCAATTGCAGCCCACCTGTGTATGGCTCACACGCTAAGAAAGGCTTCGTGTTTTTACATAATCAGAAACAAAAAACATGGTATTTTATAACATAAAATTATGTAGAATTCAGATTTCAATATCCATAGAAAAGACTCTCGCCAACAGAAACATTCATGAAACATTTGTTCTCTTGTTATATAATATCCTCAGTTTTGTCAATTGAACTGAAAAGCTTAAAATATCTCCTGTCTCAAGGCTGCAAGCTTGCTTTCTGGGTACAGGCATTTCCCATACAACCTAGAGACCTGAGTCCAATCCCCAAAACCCAGGTAAAAAACTCCTGGAAGTTATCCTCTGACCTTCATACACACAATAAATAAAACTAAAAATGCTACTTTAAATAATATTTCCTGTCTCATCCTTTACTAGAAACATATGCTAACCTTAGACCTGGAGGCTCCTTCTGGGAAGACATGTAAAGCCCCAAAGAGTTGCCCTGCCTGTAGACCCTCATGAGAGAGGTGGCTTGCTATTTGATAATTTATGAATGAAACTAACCATTCACAAGCCCTACCATCTCATGTCTTTCCATATTTACAGGCTACCCAATTAACTCCTCCAGGCTCCCCTTTTCCGTTCTAATCTACAGAGATAGCTGAGGTCTGCAGACATAGGCAGCATCTCCCCATGCTACACAGAGGCACTTGACAAATGATAAAAGTGACAACTCTGAACCAACAGGGAGGATAGGAAGAATGGATAAGGAAAAACATCAACAGTCTCACAGGTAAGACTGAAAACTCTCATCTTCAATGTGCATGACACCTTCATGTGTGACACAGGAAAGAACTGTAGAATGACGAACCTGAAATACAATGGCAGTGCAGTGTTTAAACATAGTTTTGGAAACTAGGTTGGGAGACTTTCTCCAAAAGTATAAACAGAGAGAAGAGAGAGGAACTAGCAGATAAAACTCACACCTCCAACACCTAAGGATTTTAGAACAAGACACTGAAAGTGCAGAAAATTATTGAAGAAAACATCCTGGAATTGGAGAAGATGACTTTCTAGGTTTGAAAAAACCTCACCAATTCCCTACATATGGTGAGAATCCATACATATGGTGGAAACATTTTAGACTAACAGGAAAAAGGATGCTGGAGTCTTTTAGCAAGGAAGGGGAAAGCATCAACTCTCAAACAGTAACATTAAAAACAATAATAATAATATCAGACACTTCATATTTACTATCTCCCAGGAGTCCATTCCAACAGAACAGTGTCTTTAAAATACTGACTTAATAATGATTCCGAACTTAGAATTCTGACTGAATTCTGAAGCTTGAGATTCAAGTCTCCAGTCAGGAAGCTGCTGGAAAGAAGCCTCTACCCAAAGACAGAGAGGACATATGTTGTGTAATGTCTATCCATTTGTTGGTATAAGCACATAAGCGCAGGTCCCTGCAGAGGCCAGAAGAGGGCATCAGCTCCTTTGGAACTGGAGTTACAGGTGAATGCTGACTCATACATGAGTGCTGAGAAAAGCCATTTTTATCATAATGTGTATGAATGTTTGCTTGAATGCATGTACATGTACCCTGCATGTGCCTGGTTGGAAAAGGGCACTGGATCCCCTGTAACTGAAGCTATAGATGGTTTTGACATCATGTGGGGCTGAGAATCAAACCCAAGTTCCTATATAAGAAAACAAATGTTCTTAGCTGCTGAGCCATCTATCTCTCGCCCCATAGAAAACATTTTTTTTTTAAAGTTATTTTGTGCTTAGAAGATGGTCAGCTCCATTTGTATGGCATGAATTGAATGTTTAACTCTGGTTATCAACATCACAAACAGCTATAGCAAATTAAGTTCCATAATGTCACACAGAACAAGGACCCTGTCACTGCCCCAAGCTGGAACAGAGAGCAAAAGGCCTAAAGGCAGCATGGTGTTAACGATAAAAGGGACAGGTAAAGAATCTATTGCCAAATGGAAGCATACTGTGGCTTTCAGAGAGAAAAGAGGCTCATTAAGTACTATGAAAGATATAGGCAAAGACAGAAAAACATTTTCCTTTGGTCCAGCAAAAAGTTTCACATTAAAATCACACTCAACAGTGTACAATATTTACACAGTCACAAAAGCATAAGACAGAATATTAAGTTAGTGAAAACGAAATACAGTGAAAGAGAAATAGAGAAGTATCATAAAGCCAATGTCACATGTAGTAGCAGTAAGCTGACAAGTGATACTTAGAACAGATTAATGATCTACAGATACCAAAAATACAGTGGCAAATACCAACCCAAAGTATTTCAAACTTATCCTGAGAAGTGCAAGGTGTAAGCTATTAATAATTGCTTTTGTGTTTTATCAACATTTGATAAACATAAAATCTATCCACATGACATAGAATCAATTCAGAGCAATCAACTTGGTGATATTTACTCCTTTTACAGCACTGTACAAATTAATAGTTGTAGCCACCTCCTTCCCAATCTCTGTCATGTCTCAAAGGAAAGCCTGTCCCCACTGTACAGCTGCCCCATCTGTGTTCCATATTTAAATTTTTGAAGAAGGTAGATGTTTTAATGCAAACATTTAAGATTTTTAAATACTTTTGGGTACTCAGCTGTTCATTCTTCCTGGGATGTTACTTTGCCTCACAGATGTATGTGTAGGAGATGTTCTAGGGAAGCACAATAGCAGCCGCACCGGCTCTCAGCTACAGTGGCTGGGAAGCATTCATCACTCACCATCAGTGATCTCTAGCAACTCAGCACTTTCACTCACCATCATGATCTCATCACGCAAAGTAACTAAGACATGGTCAGCTGAGCCCTGAGAGAAACGGTGATACCTCCCTATGTGCCTACAGTTTCTGTTACCAGGACTTAAGGTTGTGTGAATTTGATTCATTTCATGCACCATCCACTGAAACATAGACTCTTCTTGACTTTGTAATTCTAAAAAAAAAAAAAAAAAAAAACCTACTTCACATGGCCAAGATAAACAACCAACAAGCTACCACTATTTTTTGTTTTTGTTTGTAATCTACACTTAAGGACTAGGGAAATGATTCCATTGGTAGCAGGCCTGCTTGGGGGAGGGGGAGACACAGACGACTTGAATGAGGACCCCAGCATCCATGTAAGATCAGAGGACAGCAGCCTGAGCCTGAAATCCTAGAGCTGGACATGGGGTCAGGAGGATGAAATAGACACATACATTCCTGGGGCTTGCTAGTCAGCCAACCTACCCAAAATGGTGAGTTCCTGATTTGGAGAGAGACTATATCTCAAACATAATAATAATAAGCTGGAGAGTAATTGAGGCACAACATCTACTTCTGAACTCCATGCCACATGCACCCATGTACTCACACACATATACATAAATATTTTTAAATGAAAAAACACAAAACTTTTCATTTATCTGGCATATATAAATACAAATTTTATCTCTAGTGTGCATATATGTGTGTGTGAAAAATAAGAAAAAAACAACTGCTGATCATTCACAGCTTCCTTTTTTTCCCTGAAAGGAATGAGAACCAACAGTATGAGTTTGAGAAGAAAAGGTATCAGTTCCTCATCAAGATAATGTCTTATTGATGAAAAAAATACAAGATGTCATATACTTAAAAATAATCCAAACTGAAACTTACTACATGATTCAGATTAATGAGGATGGTTTTGCCTTACTTATGACTCTGCCATATACTCATTCAATAACCATGGAGCAAAAAACCAGTAAGAAGAGACTCAAAGGTCAAAGGACATCCTCAAAGAGCAGTTCATAGATCTAATCCTGTGTCCAACAAATGCCTTTCAGTGAACAAGTCATTAACTCCGGTCACTATAAGCGGAAGCTGTTTAGACACTGTTGTGTCTACCGCATGTTAATCACATTTCCCGAGCTCTGGCACAGCTTTTGAAGTTAAATGACATTTTCCAACTGAGAGTGCCAAGCAAAGCTGGTATTACCTGTCTGCAGATGGCATAAACACTGAAGATTAGAAGATGAAGGACAACAAAGTACTGTTTTTCCTTTTGAGATACCCAGATCACCCAGATAACTTCTCAGAATAGAAAACTCAAGATAACACATGCAAGGATGATGCTTTCTGCTTTTTTCCAGGTTTCCTGTGTTAAAAGGACCTTCTTTCATACAACTTCTGGAACTGGAAATGTAAAAAGGACTTCTTTTCTGGCAGCTAGCTGAGGCCATTCCATGTTTATTTACCTATTTGCAAAGATTACTGTATTCAGTTGGCGCTGGCCCAGAGAATGGCAGTGACTGACTCCCTGAAACAGCAACTCTGCCCAGTATAGAAGACAGAAGAGACAAGAGTTTTCTAGCCAGCAAAACTTGATCGCTACACCTGCAAGGATTGTGGCCTATTAAAAATCACCTGGAATAGCAAGGTCATATGACCAGAGATCCATCAAGAAAGGATGGGAAGGAAGTCACAGGACCAAAGGCAGTGTCTCCTTCCAAAAAGTTCTTAGCATGAACCTGGCAGAAATATCACAACTCCATAGCATCCAAAGCTGACCCCATCCTCTGTTCTGAGTGAGTGTGCAGTATTCTTAATTTTTGGCCAACACTAGTAATTCTTCATTGTTTGCATTCAGAGTTCTGGGTAACTTGTGAATGATATAAGATGTTCCACTCTGCTGGCCAAGAGGCTCAGCACAAAGCTTTCACCTACATCGAAGAGAATGTCAACTGCTGTTGTTATTCAGGGATCCACAGAGACAGGTTCTAAACCTGCCTCTGTTACTCACTGGCTCATCAGTCTCTGGGAGACTAAACTTTTTCCAGTCTCCACTTTTCCCTTCAATCATCCTTTGGAGAGGGCAGAGCCATAATCACATAGAAGCCTCCCTCCATTCAATGTCCTATAACTAATAAGAAATCCAGACCAGTTTGTCCTAAAATGTTCAGGGGTGTAGAGTCGGCTCATTCAGACGTAAGTTGTATAATTTCAGGGAAAATGATCCTCTTCTACATATTTAAGTTTCTAATCTATACAGGGAACAGCCACAAGGCTAAACAACAAGTTAACTTTCAAGATGAAATTGGGTACTTCACTTAAATCCTCTAAACAGATCCAAACCCAGAGTGATGAGTCAATTAAATGCCATCACTACGATAAAGTGGGCAGGCAAAAGGCACAGTCACGATACACTGAGATGCTGGGAGGCCATGATGACCTAAAAATCAAACCAGTGTCATACAAAACAGCAGGAATGGATTTTACAAAAGTTACTTTATTTTGAGCAAAAGTTGGCAAAACAGTGACAACAAAAAGAAGTTTGTTTGTACAGAATGAACTCACTTATATGAAGTTCCAGACCAGACACACTAACATAGAGTGAGTATCAAAACAACAGTCGGCCTCAGTCGCTCACTTTGTTGGGGTATGAGATAGTGTTTGGAGGAATTAAATGCTGTTGGGGGAACCAGTAATTTTGTCTATATTTAAGTATGGGAATAAAATGAGTGTGTAAAATTTAATCAGTGATATGTTTAATATCTGTACATATATATGTATAAAAAGATTCATGCATATACACATACACATATGAAAAAATCTCAAGCGATGAAATATTTTGTGCAGTTTCATCAAAAGGAGAAAGATCTTGCTGATAAGGAAAAGAAAAAAAAATTTCCCTTGATGGAAAAGGTCAAAAGTGTCTGATTTCTATCACTTAAAAAATATGCTTTGTTTGGTCACGGTTCAGGGCTGGGAATGGGAAAAGGAACAGGAAGAAAAAGAAGTGCTATCACCAAGTTCCCCTATGGCCTCGTCATCTGTGTCACACACAGGACATTCAGGCAATTGCGCTTTCCTGGCCCAATACCTAAAGGTCCACAGGGACTGCAACAGAACACAGGTGAGTTTTCCTGTGTTGTTTATTCTCCCCAAACAGCTGGACAGCAACTTAAAGATGCCCTCTCTAATCAAATAATATCATGTCTGAAACGGCTTCAGATTAATCAGGGCAATGAAGCAGGGGATTGGCCAGGTACTGTTGAAGGTGGGTGCTGCTCATGCTGTTCTCTCAACAGACTCGTCTTTGTATATTAAAGTTTTCAAAATCACCTTCAAAAATTATTTTCAAGCTTACACTTTTTAACCAACCCCAATGTATCCACTCAGTTCTTAAGTCCTAATTCAACACAAAGAGAATGAAGAGAGGAGATATGTCTTCCATGTGAAAACAAGAAAAATGCTAGATGGATCTATCCAATACAAAGTCTGACACACATTGAGTGGGGGTGGGTTGAGGAGAGGGGAAGTCGGATTTGTGATTCAAACATCATCACAGGGTTTGGGTTAAAAACGCTCGTTGTGTAGAACTCACATCCTGAGCACCTCTCAGAGTCAAAAGCAAATAAATCCCACTGCACAGGCCTGGTGCTTCAAAAACCACAGCCCTAGCTGTGACAGGTTATAGCCACAAAAGGGCCTTTAGAAGATGAAGGCAGCTGGCATGAAAGGAGTTACATAAGCTGCTGGACTGGTCATTCCCAGTCTCCTGGATGTACTTCTCCCCCAGAAAGTTCCACTACACAAAAGGAAAACAGGCTTTCTGCTGCAGTGATGTGCTGTGGCTTTCACTCAAAACACATACTAAATATCTGCTCAGTGGAGATACAAAGTCAGTAGCACCTGGTCACGAGCCTCATGGGAAGCCATGGAGTATGTGGAGCACAGAGACACAGGAATGCAACCTTCGGCAAGAGGTATTGAGCCCCTAGCGGGGCAGGAAGATCCGTGTGCAACATACAAAGAACGAGAAGCCAAAGGAATCGGTTGCTTGATAGCCTAGCCAGAAGCCCCAGTTCATTTGCTCTTCTGTGCAACAGACAGAGCCCTTGATGTGGC
Organism: Sigmodon hispidus; assembly: GCA_004025045.1. Lineage (NCBI taxonomy): Eukaryota > Metazoa > Chordata > Mammalia > Rodentia > Cricetidae > Sigmodon > Sigmodon hispidus. The sequence continues at coordinate 263,558 of PVIH01000277.1, forward strand.
CCACTGACCTGTGGTCTTTCCTTAGACAGAGGTACCGACTTTTCCTTAACACCATGTACACAAAGTGCAAGCCTACAGGGCCAGCTGAGCAGAGCAGCCACAGCTGCTTTGACTCATGTCACCATAGTGAGACAAGAAGGTCTGTGAATGCCATTCTATTCCTTTCTTTCCTGCTTGCCATTGGAGAGATGACAACCTACTCTGGAACACCACAGTAAATGTTCTCCATCCCAGCACTACCAACCAGCTTCTGCAAGGTGGGCCCAGGGCCATTTCCTTGCTTTAAAAAAAAATATGATTTTTAATTAGCACACAAAATCATCAGTTTCACTGTGATATTTAAAGACAATTATATCATTGTATTTTGTTCATATCTATTTCATCTTCCTTTTTCCCATTTTACTTAGTCTCTTCTTAAGTAAGCCCTTCCTACTTTCATGTTGAATGGATATATGAATGGATGGGTGCATGGGTGGGTGGATAAATGAATGAATAAACAAGTGGATGAATTTAAAGATGAATTCTACATATAGAGAATTATGATTGTGCTTGACATAATGACGTCCAGATCCATACATTTCTTGCAGACACATTGTTCTCACTGGCACAAGCACCACAGTTTCTTCATCCATTCATCTTTTGCTGAGTCTTTATGCTGGCTCCATATCTAAGCCACTGTAACTAGCATATCAAAATACATGTACCCAAGTAGCTGGTGGTGTACTGGCTTAGATTCCTTTAGGTATGCACTCAGGAGTGGAAGAGCTGAATCATTGAGTAGTTCTATTTTTAGCTCATAGAGGAACCTCTAGACTGATTTCCATAGTGATTGCACTAGAGGTCACATTCCCACCAGCAGTAACTAAAGGTCCTTTCCCTACATCATCGCCAACATTTGTCATTTGTTCTCTTGAAAGATAGTCTGATCAAGGTGAAGTAGGATCTTAATACAGTATAAATTTAGTTTTCCCTTATGGCCAAAAATGTTGAGGAATTTTTTTATACAGTTGTTACCTGTTCATATTTCCTCCTTTGATGTCTATTCAATTGATTTGCCCATTTATCGAGTGGGCAATTTTTCAAGTATTTAAATTTTTAATTTGTTATAAACTCTAGGTATTAATCCTGTCACATGTACAGTTGGCAAAGATTTTCTCACAGTCTATGCACTTTGTCTCTTGAATCTGTTTTTCTACCCCGCCAAAGGGTTATAATTCCATGCAATTCCATTTGTCAACTTTTATAATTATCTCCTGAACTAGTGAAATCATTTCCAGAAAATTCTTGTCTCTACTTATAACTTCAAGTGCCCCCTTCTGTTTTCCTCTGTTTTTAGAGTTACAGATCTTATGTAAAGGTCACTGATCCATAAATTTGGGAATCTAGATAGGGATGTAGTTTCATTTCCCTATATGTAGAACTGTAGTCTTCTCAGAACTGTTTTTGACATTTGCACATGGTAAAGCTACCCAATGAAGAAATCCCTTACTAAAAGGGTTGGCAAAACAGGAACAAGTAAATTGGGCTCATTTTACAGACCACAAGCATTTGCCCTGAAGATGAAAACTGTTTTGTTAATTTCTTTTAGGACCTATGTTTCATGTATTTACACCTTATTTCTCTCCTAGAAAACACAGCCAACCACTAACCTGCTTTCGGAAAACTCAAAATATCTGCCAAGAAGAATGAGCATCAAAAAGGCACAGTATAATCCTGTCTCAAATAATGGTTTATAATCAAAACATCTCAAGACGATACTACAAATGATTCTAAAACTCAAAAGACATGCTTTGAGAAACCAGGTTGCTCAGTGCCATATGCATTTTGGCCACCACTTGTGATTCCTTATTGGCTAGGGCTGCCTGCTGCAGGAGAGGATGCTTCCTTGTTTTTTAGATAGTTTATCCCCCCAAAAAATCATGATCTAAAATCTTGATACCCAGTGTAAAGGTCATGGTGAGGTCATGGGGCTTATGATAGTTAATCTTCACTGTCATGTGAATTCAAAATCACCATGGAAACACACCCCTGGATGTGCCTATGAGGGTGCTTCCAGAAAAGTTTAATTGTGAAAGGAAAAGACCTACCATACATGTGGGTGGCACCATCCCACAGGCTAAGATTCCAGGCTGAATCAAACAGAAAATGAGCTAAGTACCAGCATGTATCTGTCTGCTCCCTGGCTCTGCCCTGATGCCTTATGCTCCTGATGCCATACCTTCCTCATCATGATGTACTATAAACTTAAACCATGAGCCTAAATAAACCTTTCTTTCTATAAGCTACTTTTGTCATGGATTTTGTTGGAGCAATAGGAAATGTAACTAACTGAGGGCTCCATTCTCCACTCAACACATACTTGAGTGCGGTCTCTTGGAAGTGGATCAAGTCTGGTAGATTCAATTAGTTTGCACAGGGAGTTGTTACAGAATGAGGATGGCCCCTTTCTAGTTTAATTTCTTGCCCCTTACCTTTCCCTTCTGCATAGAATATTGAGCCCTTACAGACACTAGAATCATGAGTCAATAAACCTTTTACCTTGTGAGTTATCCTGTCTCAGGCACTTTGACACAGCAACACAGAACAGAGCGGAAGAGGTGCTAAGCATCATCTCTGGTCTTTCAACAGCAATGGTAAGTTGCACTCCACCTCTACTTATAACAACTAAAAGTGATGCCAGGAGTTTGTCAAATGTCCTTCACGGGATGAAATCACTTCCCATGAGAATTATAAAACTAAGCTTCTCTCTACCTTTTCTATGAACCAATGCTCTGAAATTATCAAAGGGGTAAGTGACTGATGAATGTAAGAGTGGGTGCAAAAGGTATTTTAGACTCTTTTGAAGGATGCCTCAGAAGTATCATGAAATCCAACCTAATGGATGTAAGTCCCTTTCTAAAATTGGCTCCTCTGTCTAAAGTCCTGTAGGAATGTGATTAGTCACTGAGGAAGCTTTCAAGCAACACAATGGTCTGGCCCATCAGCTGGAAAGAGTCATGACTTTTCCACCCATCTTTCTATGATGCCTTCATCATCCCATGATTGTCTCCATTGGGAGCAACTCCTTTGGGAATCCACATTACATGTCCCATGTCATGGTAGATGGGATGAACCTAGGAATCTTCATATCTCCTAAGATCTCCAGGTGACTCTGATGCAAGATGTCCTTGCACACTGAGAAGTACTCGATGTGCAGGTTAGCTGAATCTTGAAAACAGTACTTCTCGGGCTGCAATGTACAGGTAGCTTGCCTGGGGATCTTGTTAAAATGTGATCTCTGATGTAGGACCAAGGGAGCCAGGCACCTGCATCCTAACAAGGTCCTGGCCCAAGACCAAGAGTGAGGCTGCAGCAGACTCAGGTCACTAAGTCACTGCCAGCAACCAGGGTGGATTTCCCAGTCCAAGGACATCTTTAACATTTTTGTGGGACAAAGGAGCAGATCTTTTGAACACTGCTGTTCCCTGCTGTAAGAAGAATGTCAGTCATGGGTGACAGGCCTTCATTAGGCTCCTCTAATTTTCTTTTTCCATTTTTTTAAATGTACTCCCTCCATGCATACACCACTCTGGCCATTCCAATGTCATTACACTCTCAAATATGTGTTCTGTGTCATCATTCTGGGTCTTACCAAATTGTCCTTCTCTCTCCTCTTCTAGCAACTGTATTCCATGAAACCTTCTCACATCAATACCACTTCACCTCAAGGACTATCTTCATCAGTCAATAGTCTAAGCTCACCTCAAAGTCCAGCTCTCCAGGGAAGACTTACTTGTCCTCTGTCCTATCCTCTGGAGCGCATCACCTCATCCTTCAGGACTTCATGAAACTTTCACTTTTAGACCTGCCTTATAATTTACATATATAAATGCAGTGTTAGCTACTAAGAACATATCTGATATAAAAAGGAAACACCTTTGACTTTGATCTCCCATTTTTGTTTTAAATCTTACCATGCCTCTGCTGACAGAAAGAGTTGCTAAGGTGCAAACTAGACACTAATAGTCTCCAGTCCTACCAGCAATCAAAGCTCCCAGCACTATCCCAAGGTAAGACTCTACTGCCTACCTCAGTGGCTCTTTTTTCCCTTATGTTTTCCATTTTTCCAATCTCATTTCCATGTTCTCTCCTCTCTGATTCCATCTGGATGGTGGAACACACTGGGCCACAAAAAATAGTAGGGTTGGAGGGTCAAGTTGGTTTGTAGCTTTTGGTTCTGAAGCCAGGAAATTCAGGCTGACTTCATTCATGGACACACCTCCCTAGATTTTTATTGTAAAGACTTGAAAACTTATAGAAAGTTTACAAGGTAAACAGCATTCTAAAACCAGCACCAACCCTTCAATAGTGTGTGTGTGTGCGCGTGTGTATATGTGTGTGTGTGTGTGTGTGTGTGTGTGTGAGAGAGAGAGAGAGAGAGTGTGTGGTGGTCTATAGTGGTAGAACATTTGCATTTGTTTAGCATGTATGAGACCCTAGCTTTGATCTCTAGCATATTCAGATATATATACATATATAGATATGTACACATATACATAAAATTATTTCCAGAACCTCACAGTGAGTTGTATTACAACATCCATTTAGCGTAAAATATATGTATTCCTGGACAGTTATTAGTTCCATCAGATTTAATGATATATGTTTATGTTACCTATGTTTATATTCCCATTTTGTCATTTGACTTAATGATATTTTCCCCAGCACTTTCTTCTGCCTCCAGTTCAAGATCCAACTGAGGATCAGTACTACATGTAGGTATAATCTTTCCACAGCTATTTTTCATCTTTTATATCTATGACTTTAAGAGAAAAAAAATAGAATGTTCCTCCTCTGGTTTTGACTAATATTTCTTTGTGGTGAGATTCCAGCTGGAATACTACATAAAAGATGTGTTCTTCACAGGGCCACCCATCTGAAGACTCACAGTGCCCATCTGCTCTTGCTGGCACCTCCATAGGCATCTTGGCGATTAGCCTGGCATTGCTAGAGGTTCCTTCCCTGCATTCTCATTTCTGAAGAAAGGCATCTGTTCCTGGGTAGCAAGCATCCCATCCTCCTGAGCCTTTCACCCATAGGTGCTCTACTGCAGAGTTTCCTTTACAGCTATGAAGATCCCATACCAGTCCCTTCACATGTAGTAATTACCTGGAGAAATCAAGAGTTCCTCATTTGGTCAAACTGCTGCCAACATAGAACAGAAATGCTTCTCTATTCCACTTGTCAAGGCTGCTGGTCAATCCACGTAAGACCCCAGGCATTCTCTTCTCACAGTCAGATCTCCTCGACTGCTAGGGTCCATAACCAGGCATGAAGCTCAGAACAACCTCAGCTACATATCAAAAGTTAGAGGCCAACATGAGACTTTGTCTCAAAGCAAACAAGAGAACTACATACCCCTGTGTGTGCCCAAATGGAGGGAGCATATAAGCAGTTCTCTGAGGAACCCTCTTGTGGCTTTTTCTATGCCAATGCCTTTATAAACATTCTAGTCCATCCTTAAGGATACTTGATTTTCATGTTCTATTGCTTCAGCAGAGACTCTGACTTCCATTCTGTCTACCTGACCTATTCCCCCACCTATATAACTCTATAAGCCCAAAGCACACATGCGCGATCCATTTTGTTCCAAAGGCCCTCACCAGTATATATGTCTGAAATGTATGTACCTCCCACCTAAACCATATATTCAGACCATCAAAAACTCACTTCTAGGGGCAGGAGAGATGGCTCAGTGGTTAAGAGCACCGTCTGCTCTTCCAGAGAACTCGGGTTCGTTTCCCAGCACCCACATGGCAGCTAACAACTGTCTGTAGTTCCAGTTCCAGGCAAAACACCAAGGCAAATAAGTAAATAAATAAAGTTTTAAAAAAAAAACTCACTTCTAGAGATTTCACCTTATTTCCTTCCCCACACCTCTTTTTCATTTTCTTCTCTTTTATTAGCTTATCAAAAGTTATGTTTCCAATGTTCTACTTGCATGTATTGTGATCAGCAACTTAAACATCCTACATATGAACATTTTTACTGATTTCATTTAAACCTAACAAAATGTATAATACAATTTAGCAGTTTTTAAACAATTCAGAGTTTATATCACCATCACTACTAACCAATTCTAGAACATTTGTAGTATTTATTCCCTGGAGGTGGGTCGGGGTGGGAACCCCATGTCCATTAGTAGTCATCTCTCATTCTCCCATGATCTCAGGCCTGCCAACTATCAATTTACTTCCTAAAAATTAATGGATTCTGAACATGTTAAAGACATTTAACATATGTGTAGTCTTTCTTGACAAGGAAGGTCCATCCACAGAGTGCCATTTATCAGCCCTTCTTTTCTTCTTATGCATGAATAATATGCCACAGTGTGACTATACTGTGTTTGTTTATCAAGCTATAAACCTCTGCGCCATCTCCACAATTTAGTTATTATCCATAAGGCTGTTATGAATATCCATTCTTTAGGTTATATATCTAGGAATGGAGCTGCTGGGTCAGATGGTTTGGCTATGTCTGACCTTTTGAGGAACTGCCTATTTGTTTTACAAAGCCATTGCATAATTTTAAACAATCTAACCAGTGTCGTATGATTACAACTTCTCCAAACTCTTGCAAACATTTCTCTCTCTTTTTTTTCTGTAATACCTTGCTTTGTTTTAGACCATGTCTAAGTGGCCAAAGATGGACTCTACCTCCCTAAGATCAGAGACTGCAGGCATACATCATCATGCTCAGTTCTTTAGTGATGACTGGATCCAGAGTCTTGTGTACACTACACAAACATTCTGCCATTGAACTATATCCTCGGCCTATGACAATATCTTTTATTGTCCTTTTTTTTTTTTTTTTGTTTAAGCAGCAGTCACCCTGCTGACCTCTTATTATGGGTAAGATCTGTATTTTATTAATGAGTAATGATTCAGAACATCTTTCCAAATTCCTAATTTGTTTGGATAGCTGTCATTTTTTAAAAAAAAATATTTATTTTATTTTATGTAAATTAATGTTTTGCCTACATGTAACTGTGTAAGGGTATCAGATCTTGGAATTACAGACAGTTGTTAGCTGCCATGTGGATGCTAGGAATCGAACTCAGGTCCTCCGGAAGAAAAGTCAGTGCTCTTAACCGCTGAGCCATCTCTCCAGCCCTGGATAGCTGTCTTTTAAAATTGTTTTGCCTCTATTTTTACTGTTGTGTTGTGATTATTCTTTATAATCCTAAATACTAGTCTACAATTTAAAACTCATTTATATCTTCTCCCTTTCTTAAGTGTTTTGAATTTTGAGGATGCACGAGTTTTCTAAGCTTGGTTTTCTTCTACAGTTTGTTTGGTTTATTTTGTTATAACCTGTGCAAAACCATGAAGTTTGTCAACTAGGAGTCTCATAGTTATATTTTTAAAATGTTTGGTCCATTTTGAGTTAACTTTAGAGACATGTAGATATGCTAAACCAACATAATTCATAATTATATTCTACATATCTCCCTATACCCACAGATAAGTCTAGCTTTCAACCTTCATCAAGTACATTTCTGTTTGAAACAGAAAGAAACCATTACAGAGAGCCAAACCAAGGGAAGTGCAGAGCTGTAGAGCCCAGTTCCAAGTGACATATCTACAACACAGCACCTGCACCTAAAGCTCAGGGGTCAAGGGAACAGGAAGCTTTCTGTGAGATTGTGTCTACTGAGAATGTAAGGAAATCTCACCACCATGGCTGCCTAAAGAAGACCTGAGGAAGGATGAGGCCCACAAACATGCTAACGTAGAAGGGGAAAGGTCAGGTAGCTTCAACTCTAGACAAAGACCTACATGCAATCAGGAAGTGCTGGGAGCAGGAGAAACAGTCTTCTGTGCTCCTTCAATGTGGAACAATTGTCTTCATACCATTTGTACAAAAAAAAAAAAATTCTCAGATGTAAGTGTTGTGCCAACTGTGCTAGAAATCAGTTGGCCATGGATGATAGGTTTCTTTCTGTTAACTTTTAGAACACACAATTAGACTCCACCCAACACCCAACTACCACCTATAAAAAGAAAAAAAAAGTTTTCAATTATCAACTAGAAAAAAATTCTAGGTGTGAGGAGGCATGTACCTCACTAGTAGTGTGTATATAGCAGACATAAGCCATGCTTAGTTCTGGGCACTAGAGGGGGAGAATGCTAGAAACTCACCAGGAAAGTCTAAAAATATAATTAAGGAGATTTGAAAATATATTTTAAAAATTATATAATTTCTCTAAAATTAGAAAATCATAGCATATAATAATAAAAATGCAAAAAGTATTATTCAGCATGAAGTGATATGCCTGGGTATGAAAAATCCCAGAGACAATAAGAGGAAAACGGGTCCTGGGACTGAGTCTTGATGATACATAGACCTTGTCATGAGGCATTCCATGGCCACTTTTCTCCAAGGACTTTGTAGGCAATGGATACAATGCCATATTTGGTAAAGTACCTCTAACCAAGTTGTCTTCCAGGAGTAAATGCAACTGCTAACAACAAAGTCATTTTGCTGAAGACCACAAAATCCCAATGTGGTTTCATATGGTACACCACACAGCCAAAAAATTAAATGGTGTTCATGTTGCTGTCTCTCCATTCCTGAGCTGCAAAGGCCAGCGATGTTCAATGGGGCTCACTCTGAAAAGCACAGCCACAGAAATGAGCTCTTATGACACAATCTTGACAATCCTCCAAGGACTGCATCTTCCACCATTGACTTTGTACTCTCAGCATACCGCATTTCACATCATCCTCTCCGCAATTCAATTCTTCAACAGCCCATAGACTATCACTTTACATGGCAGATTCAAACATTCTCATATAATTAACAAATGCCAGGAAAATATTTCTTAATTGTGAAACTAAAACTGAAACTAATCTAAATTGTTCTTTCAAACAGCACAATGTAGGAAGGGCTAAAGAGATGAAGATCTTTCTGAGTTCCATCCTGGGGACCTTCATTGAGCCTTTTCACATTTTCCCCAAAAGGCATCTGTGATAGGGGTAAGGCTTCTTCCAAAATTCATGTGGAAATTTAATTCTCATTGTGATGACACTAAGAGGTAGAACTTTTGAGGGGTTATTATGTTCTGAGGAAATGAATTCATGGCATTACCTCCTGAGTATGTTCCAAATAAAAGCAATGATAGAGGCCCGCAATTTTCTCCTGTCTCATGTGCACGCTCTTGCCCTTCTGTTACATTATGACACAGCACACTGGCTCTTACCAAAACCTGGGGCCAAACTTTTGGACTTCCAGAAGAGTGAGATAGAAATCTCCTTATAAACTAGTTAGTGGTAAGCCACCATATCAGCAGACAATAGCCCAAGACAGTGTGCTTATCAATATTCCATTGATAAACAGCCAAGAATAAAAGTTTATTTGATGAAAAATGTATTCATCTCATAGTCACCTGATGGCTGGAGTTGGGGAGCTAGGAACAGAGATAATGAAAGGGAAAAGAGTAAGAGGAAAGGAGACACACTGAGGTCCCACAATACCCTTCAAACACATACCCTTGATGACTGGAAGACATTAAACTAAGCCCTATATCTCAAAAGTTTACACCACCTTTGGGTATCACCAAGTTGACAAATGGGTCTTCCTGGAAGGTTACAGGTTCAAAGTACAGCCAGGTTGACAAATAAAATCTTTGACACACAGATCTTCCGGGAATATTATAGGTTCAAATTATAGCCAGGCCTGGTGATCAACCTAAGTTTGCTCCTTCTGAGCTCATACCCTCTCATCATACCCTTGATGCCCACAATGGTCCCCCTAGACTTTGGGTCTTAAATATCTCCCATATTCAGTTGTGTTGAGGCTTTATCTACAGGATTGTGCTATAGATGACAATCAAACCATACAGAGGTCGAATCCTGAAGGAGGCCTTTAGATCATTTGGAGCAGGTCCTCAGCTCCTTTCTCTTGGCTCTATGAATCATGAGATAAACCAGTTTGATGATCTACCAGCTCCCACTATTATGGAATGCCTTGCCTTAGACCCAGAAGCCAAATGATTGTGAGCTTCTCTCTTTGTAAGTTGTCTCTGGTGTTTTGTTTTAATACTGGGAAGCTGCCTACCACAGGCCCCATCTGCCCTGTCTTCTTCGCAAGAACTCGAATGCTCCCTTCCTTGATGATGACAGCCAGAAATTATCTCTCCAACTTGGGAACACTTGTCTTTCCTCTCCATAACACTTCTTATAAATGGTTCTGTTCCCATTCAACTACACTATGAGTGATGTATTTACTGCCTACCTTTCGCTCAAGCTCCACAAAACACCTTCCTCATTGCTGTGCACACACAAGCTAATACTTGCTTCAGTTAAGGAAGCATTATTTTAAGTACAATTTGACTGCTACTAGACTTCAGTCTAAATCCACCCACGAGTTCTATCTGGCCTCTTCAATGTTCTAAACAGACTCGTATTAATTACCACTATTTGGAAACTGGGCTATTTCACAATAAAACCCAGCTCTAAAGCTTTTCGCTAACAAGCAAAGAAACCAAACAAACCAGTGTTTGGCAAGACTCTATGGCAGCCAGCAGCTGGAAGCATAAGGACCTCTTTAGACATGCCTTGGAATTGCCTTCTCATTTGCTCCATCCTCACTGAGTTTATTTACTCACTTATTGCTCTTTCTACAGTTCTAACTCAAGCTTGTTGAATATGCATTAGCCACAAAGCCCCAGTGACACATCAGCACATTGAGATAATCAGATTCTAAAAGCCACCATACATCTACTCACCCAGAGAAACAATAAGAGTCAACGTGCTTTAATGTGAATTACAGCCACCATCCAGTTGGCCCAAGGAGTGGCTTGTGTCCTGCTCTATATAATCAGCATAAAGGAATTGCAGGCTTTAATGGTAATTACTGTGCAGATGGGCAGGATGTGCAGTCACCAAGGAATATTTAGGATCACAAGAAGATGTCTAAGATTTGGTAAGAGGCATAGAGAAGTGTACCCTAGCAAAGATGCAGCCAACTCTAACTAGACACATTACATCTTGATGTGATAGCAAGCTGGTCTGGCAAACTGGGAAGCCATTTATAACCAATTGCTCAGTCCTTTGGAGCATAAATAAACCCTGAGTTCTAATCCAGGCCTCTATAAACAGGGGATTGACAAAGCATAAATATCACTTTACAGGAATAGCAGTCTACTACTTAACTCTGATAATAAGTCTGAGTCTGGGAATCAAAGACAACAAACACTATTAGGAACTAATACTTTAAAAGCAGAAAGAGAATGAGCCATAGCATGGGGATATCTGTTTGTATATAGACTTTACTTTCAACTATAATGTCAGAACCTCTACAACAATCCCTCGGGACTTTTCTCTGTTCTTGGATCACAATGCAGTTTTAACTACAAACACTTGCATATCAACTATATCCAGCCTATTGTCTTTCTGAGATAGACAACTTTGAAGAATAGTATCTGTCTCCAATTTGGGCTCAGTTTTGTGAATGGTGCTTGGGTTTACAGCAAAAGCCTAAAATATCAGCAGGCTTGTCATTGGCTTGGGGGGAGGTATTTAGCAAGTTAGGGGCACTTGGGTAAAAAAGAAAACACAAGGCATAGTTCCTCATATAGGAAACCAGTCATACGTGGACTTCGCTGGTTCATAAAAGCATCTACCCCTGCATCTTCCCAAAGCAAAGGTCACTGACGATCTAAATGGTACAGGCAGCATAATTTCCAGATCTCGCCTTCCCCTTCTTGGTGTCCTCTGATACCCTCCATCACTTTCCTGAGAAGGGCCCATCACTCTGGCATTCCCCTTTCTACCCCCCACTCTATGCTATGGGCCCTTGTTAGACTGCTTCTCCATCTTCTCTTTTATTTTCTGCCCTTAAAATGCTCCTGGGTCTGGAGAGATGGCTCAGTAGGTAAGAGCACTGGTTGCTCTTGCAGAGGACACCTGGTTCAATTCCCAGCACTCACATGGAGGCTCACAACCATCTGCAATTCCAGTTCCAGGGAGTCTGATGCACTCTTTTGACTTCCCCAGGCATCAAGTCACATGTAGCACACAGACATACATGCAAGCAAAACACCCATGCCTATAAAATAAAAATATTAGAGAGAAAATGCAAGGAGACTGTGAGAGAAAAAAAAAGGGAGAAAAAAAAGAAGAGGAAGAAGAAGAAGAAGAAGAAGAAGAAGAAGAAGAAGAAGAAGAAGAAGAAGAAGAAGAATCTGAGCAAGGATGAATACCCAAACTGGGATTCCTAGTATCCACATAAAAACACCAAAGCAAGAACCAATGGCCCAACCCTGAATTGGTGATAAAGCAGGAGCAGGGAATCTAACCCCATCTCTCAGTGGAGCAACAGCCAAGAGTCCATTCCATGCCAAACACAGCTAACCACACCAACCAGGAGCCCTGCCAGTGCCAGAGAAGGAGAAAGAGAAGGAGAGGGAGGGGGGAAGAAAAGGGAGCAAGGGGAAAGGGGGAGGTGATGATGCCCTCATGCCCCTCCTCCGCCCATCAATACCTGAAGCAGATGTGGCAGCTGGTCCTATAGTCATAAGAGCAGAAGAGCCACCCCTGACCCCTACCAGCTACAACTCTAGGGAGAGCAGGCCCCTCACCTAGCCAGGACAGCATAATAAAGCCAGTCCTGTAAGCACAAGTATGAGTAAGCCAGTGAGCCAGCCTCAAAATTGTGAGTATTAGAGAGCCATCCTCACTAGCTATCTGTACTGTGCCAAGTGGGAGAGCTGGTCCTGTGCTCATAAGAGCAAGAGGACTGTCCCTGACTGCCACAAACGCAACACCCAGGAGAGCAGGCCTTGCACCTTGCCAGGGTGGCACAATAGAGCCAACCCTATTAGCAGAAGTGCAGGTGAGCCAGCCCTGAAATTGTGACCATGGGAAAGCTGTCCCCATTTCCCACTGTAGCAGACCAACCCTAAAGCTGCTCAGGCCCAGACCCAGGGGTATGACTTGGCATGCCCTAATATCCACTCCATCTATGATCTGCTGGAGAACGTTAAAGGGCCTGACCCCCAGACCCAAAGCTGCAGGATGTCCAGGAAGAGTCCTAGTGGGGACCCAGCATTGATCCAGGGGCCTGGGACCAGACCAATGACTCAATGAACACTTGCAAGTAGAGATGTGTGGACAAAGGGGACTAAGGCATGAGTTGTTGCGTTACACTGCAGCTGCCATGACAAGATTTTTTTTTCCCTACTTTTTTTCATTTTATTTTCTTTTGAATTTTATTTTGTATGGGGTGGGTGCAGGGGCAGAGAACAGATGCAAAGGGACAGGAAATGAATGGGATCAAGATAAAGCAGGGGCAGGGACTCTAACCCCATCTCTCAGTGGAACGACAGCATTTAAAAAAAAAAAAAAACCCAAAAGACAGAAAACACACATGACAGCAAGCACCTATTGCCCTCCTACTGTGAGACAGACAGAGGAGGGTCCCAGAGGCTTGCTGGCCAGCCAGTATAACCAGCTGGTGAGATGCAAATTTATCATGAGACACTGTCTCAAAAAGTAATGTGTAGAGAAACAGAAAAAGATGCCAGATACCAACTATGAATGCATGTACACATAAACATTACACACTGATTATTCTATTCGTCATATGTAAACTGTTCAAAAATAATGGCTGTGGACACTAGAATGAGAGTTTCATTAATAAAGTCTCTTAACTACCTATGTAGCTAGACTCATGATCTATAGTCAGCCTCACTTTTTAGATGCTTATCAGCTGGCCCAAGGTATATACCATGGGAATGATAAGAATAGAAGAAGAATTTTAATCCAGACTTAATTTATAACTATTATGGATACCCTGGACCTCTTGGCACATGCCCCTCCCTCCCATTCCTCTGTATGATACCATCTCAGTAAACACTACTAACAGACACTCAATGGCTCATTCAATGTCCATTCTCCTCCCTTTCTTTGATACCCAACCACTTCATCATGGAGATAAAGGCCGACAGGCCAGTGAGATGCCTCAGTAGATAAAGGAACACACTGCGGATAGAAAAGCAGAGAGTCAAGGAACCCAGCTCTTGTTAACCAGGCACCAGATATGGGTTACTTTCACCTGGAGAAAAAAAAACTTCTCTATTAGGCTACAATCCCTGGGAGGGGGTCCTAGAAGACTCTAATCTATCTGATATACTACGAAAGTGCTTCTTAGGTAAACCTGGAAGGAGATGAAGGAAGCAAGTGGGGTAATGAGTAAAAGGACCTGGGTGGGTTTTAGGCAAAGGTCTATAGAAAACCACGTCAGCATGCTCCATAACATCTCAGAATACTGCTGTCTCCTGAGCCCAGGCTGCCTCTGGACTTTCAATCTTCTGAACCAGCAGTCCCAGCGAGGGCATAGAAGGGGAAATCCTCAGTACTCTAGGTTTGCTGAATCTCAGGGGGCAGTGAGTCCACAACACAAAGGTAGAGAGCCACAGAACCCCGAAGGAGTTCAGGGATCCCAGGCCAAGCACCCACGGTACCCACTCTAATATTTGTGCTGTGATTGACATTTCTGGTTTAACTGACATTTCTGAAGTAAAGACATTTGCTCTGCAGCCCTCCCCTCCAGACTAGGGCTTTCATTCCTGGTAATAACCCCATGCAGTTCAGAGCTCAGCTGGTTCCTTCTAGAATCTGGATAATCGACACATAAGTCTGTTGGACGTGTCTACATTAACCAGGGTCAAATCACTTCCTGTCCCTGCCTCATTTGGTATTTAGTCATTCTGACAACCATCTGCCTTAACTCATGATCTCCTTCACTATTCTTGGAGGCAAGAAAGGCTATTTATGTGACCTTTAATTTTTCTTTCCTCCTCAAATCTTCCAAAGTTGGTGAACAAGTCCAGAGACACTGCTTCCTGCTTAATGCCACCAAGCCCACCCTTCCTCCGGCCTCACTGGGAGCCATGATCCTCCACTTTGGGGTTCTCCCTGAAGCCTCCCTGGCTCCAGTCTCTCAGGTGACTGCCAAAGTTTGCTTTCAGAAGCACCTGTTGATTGATCACATCCATCCCTATCTGGAAATCCTCAAAGGTTCTTACTGTTAAGCAGCAGGCCTTGAGCCCATAAAGTCATCCCTCAAGGTAACAGAGGGCCAACCCCCTTCTCCAGCTTCATCTCTAGCCTCGTCTTGCATGTTTTTACTACATGTCTTATGTTCCCTTTTACACTAGGTTCATCCAATGTTATATAAATCTATTAAGTGTCATGTTTTACAATCAAATTATTATTAAAACATAGCTACCCCTGTGTTTTAGAGCATCCTATGTGACTCATGGGCAATATGGCTTCATCTGTCTCATTTTTTTTTCCGAGTAGCATCTGAACCTTACAAATAATTATTCAATGGATGTCTCAGAATTAAATTCAAAAGTATAAGAAAAGCAGGGTCTGCCACCACCCCCATTATTGTGCTTATTCTGTTAGGTTCTGTATTCTAGTGCTGAGGATGGAGCCTAGGGATATATCCATGCTCTTTAAGTGCTCTACCACTAAGCTACATAAACTCCAGACCTGTGTTCATGCCTTTGCAATTCCATATATTTAATAAAATGGTTAGAAATGCTGTTACACAGGTGATAAATGCAAATCTGCTCTGGTCACTTGCTCTCTTGGGTCAAACATTCTGTCTCTGAAAAGGCATAGAGTGACCTAAATAATAATGTCAAATTTTAGGACCCAAAGTGACTATCTCTAAGTTTTGTGTTTGTGTTTGCAAAGGGAGCAACTCAGAGGAAGGAAATACGCATAAGTTCACATGCCATGTGAGTAAACACCACATGCAGATCCAATGGGTGTTAGAAGGCAGACCACCAAGGGTCAAGACAAGTCAGAAGAGCTGAAATCAACTGAATATTTTATGAGTCTAGAAGCAAGGAATGGATCTCTTGACACTGGCATGCTCTCTTCTGGCAAACAGGACTTTCTTGGTTATCAAACTCTGGAACCCTGTCTAGTGATCATGCCAAGAAGATACCTGTTCAGCATATGCCCTGGAAGGACCACTGTCTGGCCTTCTGGTGACACCACTCCCACTTCCTTGGGAACTAGTCTATGTGTCTGAGTGCAGCTACTGCGCCTCTCTACACTAAAGGAATTCTATGAGCCAGCACTGCAGAGAGACAGAACCCAGCCCTGGCCTCAGTGGTTAAAGCCTTTGACCTCACAGTTAGTGGACTGGACCAACAGAGAAGCCTAGCTGTAAAAGAGGATTCACACCCAGAGCTACTGACAAGGGCTTAGACATCATCAAGGGGGACTGGATCCACAACTGGCTTACCCATAGCAAAGCAGATGAAATGTGGAGATGGAGCAGAGTTCAGCTCTTAAAGATGAGGCACCATCCCTTCAGCCCCTCTACCCCAGCCAGTTATGTTAAAGTTGGGTTTTTGATTGTTTGTACCTTCAAAAACAATGATTAATAAAAGGCCATGTGGAAAAAAACAGGAACCACTTTGTTTAAATGGAAGCAACGTTCTCCAGTAGATCAATGGCCATGCATTCTATATATAATGAGCACGCTTTGGCACAACTTTTGATGTGCATTGAATACTATCCATACTCAAACACAGGTGTGAAACAGACACCATGAGTTCTTAGACTCATAGCATCATCAAGGGCAGAGGGCTGAGTATCATACCTAGACTGTTCAGAAGCTGGTCAAACCACCTCCCAGTCTTCCCAGGTATGGCAGCAGGCTGTGGTGGTACAACTTTAAAATAATAATAATAATAATAATAATATTGACATGATCTTCTGCACTTACCCAAAATTTGTTATTATAGACAGACATGAGACATCCCTCTTTCAAAAGCCCAAGAATCCTTCAGAACCCCAGCTCTGAATTAACCAAAAGGCTGTATCAAGGGTAAAGGATCAGAAGCAGGAAGCCCAAGCCTCAAAGCAGGCACAGTAAAAGGAGTTCTAAAATCTAGCTGCAAAAGCTTTCCAATTTGCATCCTTGAAATGTCTGATTACATAAGATGGTTATGTCAGATCTGACTGCTGAACTGACACTGCTCCAGATGAAGACTTTGAAAAATCCTACCAAGCTCAAGTAAGCCATCACATTAAATACACCCCCTCTAAACCCAGTCCAAGTGAAGAAGATGGCAGGCCAGCAGAGCTAGAAGCTTTAAAAAAACAAAAAACAAAAAGCCATGGCAGGACCACCATAATCATTCAACATCACGAGTAGGGTCTGTCTCCATGCAAGCTGTTTCAACAAACTTGCAGGGAGCTGGCAGCTGCATTCCTAAAGATTTCCAGTTAAGACCAATGCTACTTACTTCACAGACTGTCTAAACACCAACAGTGCAAACCACTGCTCTTCCAGATACCATGCACAGTTTAAACTGGGTCACAACATGAATTAGATTTCAACTAATATCACACATACACACACACTCCAATAAAATATCACAGTGCACCACAGAAACTAAAGGTTAAGTACTGTTTTATGCCTTTTGTTCAATGTCTCCTACATTGCAACATGATATATGTTTCTTAATACAAAGGCCAAAGAGTTGTGGAAACACTGAACACTGTTCTAGGAGAGAGATGATGATGATGCACAACAGCATGGGGCTGCCGAGTAGACATCATGGGGATGCAAGTAGATTGGTAATGCCATCAAGGGTGAGAAAACAGGCCTCAGGTGGCTAAAATGGCAAAGGATGATGGATGAAGAGGAATCAGACATTACAAAGTTCAGAGCAAAGGTCAGATAGGAAAGATGAAAGGGAGCAGGGGAGACCACAGCCGGACTCTACCAATGTGAGACATGTGAGACGCATCCTGTGAGATGTCTGTTCCTGGGAAGTGATCACTCAGAAAGATGGATATGCAGGTTTAGCTGCTGAGAGAGCAATGGTGACTGAAGACCAAGGTGATATAGTTATCTGCATATCTAACCCCTAGGACTAAGAACAGCTGCAGTGCGTGTGTGAATGGGGAAGAGAGGAGCCAGAAGGAAGCCTTGGGCCAGACCAAGAGTTAGAGGTGAAAAAGGACAGGAAGGAGACCGAGGAGTGAGGGTGGGGGTGTCTAGAAAATGGCATCTGCACAGCCCTGTGAATGAAAGGCTTTCCTTCACTAAATATAGGTTGAAAATCTAATATCAGGTTGAGGATGTGGCTCAGTAGCCTAGAATGAACAAGGCTGTAGTTTCATCTTACCACAAAAATCACTCTAACCTTAAAATACACCAATGTACATACCCTCAGAAGAGGAACACACACACACACACACCATGCACTTCACAGGGCACCCTAATAACAGTGTCTAACTCTAGAGTCCATGTTATGTTATGGTTTGAGTCTGCAATATCTCCCATGGACTCACAGGTTGGATTATCGCATGCCAGCTAGTGCTGTTACTTTGGGAGGCTGCAGAAACTTTGGGAAGGGTGTTCTAGCTGCCAGCAGTAGGCTATTGGGGATAGAGCCTGGAGATTATACTTGGCTCTGGCTCCTTTAAGGCTCTCTGCTCCCTACACCACTATCCTGAGCTTCTACTGCATACATACTCCCACAGCTGTGAACTGAGCTGCCCTGCTCTGACCTCCCCACTTCAGGGCAATGAAACCTCCTAAAACCATGAGCTGAAGTAATCTCTCTGCCCTTGACTTGTTCTCTGTCCGGCATTTTAGTCACAGTGATGAAGTGGATTGAAACTTGAGGCTTCGAGGCTGTCTCCTAATGTCGCAGGAAGATATGGGATGTATTTCATGTCTAACAGAAAATGACATTCTTTTATCCTTACATAACTCATTATCTGAGGATCAGGAGAGGAGATACTCAAGGAGACAGTCAAGCATCAAGTATCTACCTGAATGAAGTTATCTTTAAGGTAGTGTGTGTGTGTGTGTGTGTGTGTGTGTGTGTGTGTACACAAGAATGCAGGGAAGTGCATGCAGACTCACACATGGAGACAATCTCAGATGTTGACCTTCATCTTCCACCCTGTGTTAGGATCCCTTTTCTATTGTCTTCCTACCACTGGGAATTCCTAGTTGGCACACAGACTTCTAGGAATTTCCCTGCCTCTATATCCATCCGTCCATGATATTAAGCCTTGCTTTATTTGGGATCTGAGGATCCAAACTCATGCCCCACACTTGTATGGCAAGCATCTTAGTCACTGAACTATGTCCCAAACCTTCTGGTTTTTGTCTGTCAATTTCCTGCCAGGGAATGGGGAGTAATATAACTTTACCTCAGCAGTCTTGGCAGCTGAGATCTGCTTAAGGATAACCTCCCTACACAGCTTCTATTTTGGACTCCAGCAGGCTATTTAACAGAAACTCAGATGAAAGGTGTTAAAAACTCTGCAGTTAGAATCTGTCTTCAAGAAGACTCCAGGCAGTGTGATTTACAGCCTTCTGTGACAGCCATTAGCTGCTAAGCTACCAATGAGGAAAGCCGGACATTTTAGCAAGTCCTGCCCAAAAGGTGACAGCTTACTTCTCTCTCAGTACCTTGTGCATTTCCTCTGGTGGCAGCAAAGCTTCTATGTGGCCACTGAAGTCACAAATTCCAGCCACCATAGGAGACAGCTCCATGAATGAATCCAAAAGGTAAAATAAAATAAAAAATGGACAGTCGAGATGTAGGGCCAGTCTCTAACTCAGGTGAGAAATGAGCAGTAGCCCCTCTAGTGGCTCCACAGAAGGTACAAAGGTACAGCCTTTCAGCTCTACAGCAAGTCAGACAGAAAGAGGCTGTTCCACATCTGTGTTTTGATGACATCACCAAACATTTTACATATAACTTGCAAAGTACCAACTTCAAGCAAAGCCAGCTGATCATCTTGATCTCCAAAGAAAGGATTTTAAAAATGATTTCCAAGCCCAATTCGCAACTGCAGACACAGAACATGTGGGAACAGTGTCTTAATCTCCTAGGCAATTCCTAGCAACTAGCACCTGGGAGGCCCTGAAAAGTCTGACAGCTCCAATCAGCTGATGTACAAGGGTCAGAAAACCACAGTAAAGTAACAAAACAGACAGAAGCTTAAAAGAGACAGTGGCAGGCTGGTTCGATGGTTCCATCAGTAAAAACTCGTAGTCTACGCATAAAGAAAGGACGTAAGTTTGATTCCCAGAACCGATATGAAAAGGTCATACGGTTAACATGTGCTTACAATCCCAACACTAACAAAGAGACAGGCAGGTCCCTAGATCAACCACTCTGGGAACCCAACTGCCTGGGGTCCAGGCTAAGTAAAAGATTACTCTCTTGAAAAGAAAAATTTGAAGAACCATGGATGACTTCTAAGGACTGACACCAGAGCATTATACACATGTGTCTATATAACTGTACGCACACACAGTACACACACACAGTGCACACACACATATATAGCACACACACACAACATACACACACACATACAAAGCACACAACGCACAGGCACAAAGAGAAAGAGAAGCTGATCTAAAGCAGGGTGAACAGTGACTTTATAAAAGAATTGGCAATCCCAGAAAGAACACGTAGGTTTCATATAGGTAGAGAAAGCATATAAGGTTACTTTCAACCAGATGGTGCCTTCAACTCTGAGAAGCCAGTAAGTAGTGCAAGCAGCTGGCAAGGCTCTTCCCGAGTCTGACACTCAGGTTTCATATTTCTAACTAAGTGAGGTCTGGATATGTTAATGCTCTAGGCCTGTGTTTTTAGAAGTATAAAACAAGGATATGGCCAGCACTAGCCTCTTGAGAGAACATGTGTGCAAACTGACATGGGAGAACTTCCATGCAGACTGGGTACCAGGGCATACTCAACCCTGTCAGTGAGCAGTAGCAGAAATCACCATTCAAGTTATGTGCACCAGGAAGAGAAAAGTAAGGAAGACAACGGAACTCTTCTAGTTCAGGATGACTTTGGGCAGTCTAATCAAAACAATCCTACATATCCCTGGAGACTGGTAATTGGCGGGTTTTACATGTTTCACTCAGTATCAGGCAGCCTCGTCCCTGGTGCATCTAGAGCACTGCTTTGAATCTCCTCAAGTGTGTTTGGTATTTTCTCAACAGGAGACAGAAATACATGAACCAGGTAGGAGAGCATGCAATCTCTATCTGCCAGAACAAGTACCAGGGCAGGAAACCAGGCAACACCAGCCAGTCCCGCAGGCGGGTCACGCAGTGTGCCTCTCCTGGCTCTCCACCTCTCCTGGGTGGGTGACGAATTTCGACAGTGTCAAGCTCAGAGTAAGTGTGGCAATAGCAAACACAGACAGGCTTCCTTTCTGTCTTCCTCTCCCTCTACCCTAGCAAGCTGCCGATGTCATTCCTTTGCCTTTCCCTCAGCCTTTTGGGGTGGGTACGAGGATGCTATCCAGCCCCCTTAACCTGATACACTCACTCCAGCAAACTACAGGGAACTGAGGAGGGTCAGGAAGTCATTCTGAAACAGGCAGGCAGGTCTGCAAGAGAGAGATGCATCCAAGCTGAAAGAAAGATTTCACTAGCAAGTTCTGGAAAACGAAAGTGAATTCAGAGCTTCGCTGATTCCCCACTGAGCTTCAGCCTCTGAAAGCTACAAGTGTTCTTCTCCTCTGAGCCAGGAGCACCTCCTCTCCTCCCCCTTCTCCATGTCCACCTTTCACCAGGAAGATCTACTTTTCATTCTACATACTACAAATTGCCTTTTTAGGCTAAAACACAAAATAAATATAGTCTCCAAGAAATAAGCCATGCCTTCTCATCCCCCGTCTACTCAATCTAATTTTATCTTTGGTTTTTGTTGTTGTTTTTTGAGACAGTTTTTGTGTGTCACTGTGGCTGTCCCAGACCTCACTCTGTACATCAGGCTGTCCCCACAATCTAACTACTTTTAAAGGGATGCTGCTTGCTTTACTTAGAAGGAAGACAGTAGTCTAGAGGCTGGCAGGTGAGGAAGTGGGGTAGCAGCAAGAGTGAGAACAAGACTTTGCCAACAATGAACACACTGAGATTTCATGTTACTATATTATGCTAGAGGGCAATACTTAAGAGAGTAACTAGCCATGGGCTCCTTACAATTGGGGAGATGGATCTTTACTGCAATCAGTGCTATCTATCTATCTGTGTGAGGGAGGATAAGATGAAGCCACCAGACAGAAAGCAAAGCCAGAAGGAATAACTGGGGAAAAGGCAATCTAGGCAGCAGGTTCCTGGGAAATTTGAGCTCTGGAAAAAGAAAAAAAAAAAAAAAGCCAGCACACTCTGGAGCCCCTGGTTTCAGAAGGAAGTTTATACTTAACTATATACATTATAGGTAAACATCTCATTAGCCGGGGGCCCAACCATCACCAGGCCTGGAGCCAGCAAGAATCCATTAAGATACCCCTTAGAACCAGGAACCCCAAGCTTCCAGCTCTAGTTCTCCTCAGAAGGAGATGGAGAGAGGAAATAGTGCCTGAAACGGGGGGAAAAGGCCCTTTCCAGGAATAACAGACTCCACGTCTGACCAAATAAGGCCAGTGAGAGCAAAAGGCCGAGGAGGGCCTTCCTCAGAGCAGTCAGCTGGACGGACGGCAGGGACGCGCACCCCAACTCTAGCCTGGATTGTCTGGACTTCGGATGGAAAGAGAAAATACTAAGAGCTACAAAAGTGAAAATGTCGTGCCAAGGAGCAGCCTGGGATACACTGCTTCCAGCCTGTGTGGGCTCACTCTGGAACCTTCAGATATTCTGAGCTGCTGTGCACATGTGAAACCGTGCAAACTGGCACAGTCTGGTACTAGAATTCAAAAGCTACCTTTTCCTGTCTCAGATCCCCAAGTACAGCTTCCTAGTCCAAAGCTTAGATATGACCTCCATGTTACATATGAGCCTACATAATCAATTTCCATATTTCAGAATAAAAACAATTATGACTTATTTCATGTAAACATTTTTGGGTTTCCAAATTACATCCAATTTTCACATTTTAGGAAATCTCCTTATAGAAAAAATAACTTGGTTCTTTAAAATATATTTTCCTCCTCCCATATGCCAAGAGTCCTTTATATGCTGAGAAGTTTTAAAATAAACACCGTAGGAAAAGGTTGGCAGTGGGAAGGGAAAAAAGAACTTTTATATTGGGTTTAAGCTTAGATTTTGCCACTGTCTCCTGTGGGTTTTCAGAACTGTCACCAGATCATAGAGTGTGGGCATTGGACGAGAGAAGACAGAAACATATACACAGTTGAGAGAAAAAGAACACATTCCATAGACTTTTCCAGAAAACCCAGTACTGCTGTTCCCATTCCTTGAGCCATGTGAGTTTCCAAACCAGCAAACGAGCTCGCCAGAAAATGAAACAGATGGCAAGAAATGGTCACAGCCAGGAAAAGAGGCTCGTGAAGGGTTAAATGCTCAGAAAACATTATGTCACCTAAAACAGCAACCGTCCCAGCCTTCCAGGATCAGAGTCTTGCCTATCCACTTCCTCTTTGTGCGATGTGGTCTGTCACTTCCCCTCCACTCTCTTTCTGTTTAGGAAGTCTGGGGCAAATCCTTCCAGCCTCAGAAGTATAGGAAGGTGTCCAAAGCTGTATGCACCTTGACCCTGACATAAGACAGAAGCTGAAATGCATGGGCTGCTGAGAGATGTGGAAGTGACCATCCATTTCCTAAATACACTCAAACTGGGTCAGCTGGCTCATCCTGGACATGCTGAGGGGGTGGGTGCATCCCACACACTCAGCAGAAACCAACCCAGCCTTTACGTTGTAAGCTAACCAGCTATTCCTTTGGCATGTTCCAACATTTCTCTGTCTGAAAGCTTGTTGGGGGGTTACACAGACATACTTGAGGAGTCCAATCGCCAGGTTCAGAGGTTGCTGTCTGAGGCTGGTTCCACGATTGCATGAAGTACATTTGACAGTCCAGTACTTGTCGATGCATTAAGGCCAAAATTAGATCTTTTGAGGCCTGACACATGGCACAAGCTTGCAATGCACTATTAGAAGCAAGAAATTGGCAGAACACTTTTTAAAAAACATAATAATCCTGACCCTCAGTTTCTCTAACCTGTGGTTTGCTTATTGCTACTCTCTATCCTACTTTCTAAAAAGCAAACAAAAACAAATACACCTTAAAAACCCAAGACCCAAGTATATTTCTTTTAGGAAATAAACAAGAGTGGGGGGCGGCAGGGCCTGTTAGCAACTTCTGTCGGCAATATGACACTTCAAGTCTCTCCAACACCAGAAAAGCCTTGAGATGAAATGACCTAGCAAACATAGTTCTAGGGCACAATTTCTGGCCTGTAAATCTGAGTTATATCCAGGGCAGAAAACAACATGGTCCCCCCACAGTCATTTTTGCATCGCAAATGATTTCTGAGCATTTGACTATTTTTAGAACTTCATACAGTGGAGTCTGCACAAAGCAAAAATAGATGTTTGCTTCATATAAAACTTGTAATGGGGTGGGCGTTGCTTGTTGTCCCAGACTTATTTAATACTGAATTGAGATGGTCCCAATATAGATTACCACTATCATCTCACATTTTTCTAAAAGAGGCTTATTTAGAACACAGCAAGCCATTAAAGCACAAGTACAAGAAACTGACTTATCCCATGCTTGTCTAGCAGCTCGGCGAGAAATGATGGAGGAATCTGAATCCTAAAGACAGCATGCTTCAGGAATGCCAAAGGCAGCATGAGGATGGGCTGCATCTACATGAGGGTTCCACCTTGGGGTCTCTTCCTACTGCAGTTGCTGCCTTTGGCATTGGCCTGCTAACCACAAAAGCACTCTCAGTCACGCTGTCAGGCTTACTTGGGCCTCTTCCAAAGGTTCTCAGGAGAATTACTGGGAAATTTTGTCTACCTGAAACAGGTGGTATGTTCCCTTTCTGAAATGCTGAGTGGGTCATCACAGTCAAATCCTAGGAGTAACATAATCCGAGGGAAAGAGTTTAAATCAAGCTGCTCTGGCAGCTAACATAATGCTTGCTGTTCATGGGAAATAGTGTTTGCTGGCTGGAAGTGAGAACCTTCATTCCCCTGTCCTGATACTTCCCATAGTGAGGAAACTCTACTCTTAAGGACACCGCTCCTGGTTTCTCTACGACCACTCAATCTCTCTTCTCAGTGGGAGGCAACTCCATGCAATGATTGGCAAGTCTGTGTGTGTTCAGTTCAGCCCCTATAACCTGTCCAGAGACAGTCTGCTGTGATGAGATCCCTGAACACCCTCCTCCCAGGGGAATGAGAACCCAGACATCTGTGAGGACCACACCTGTGGGACAGCAGTCACAGGCACAAGGTGTCACAAAGAGGGCAATCAATCACTCCCCAGATCTATCTAAAATCTCCCTAGAACCTCCCAGGAACATTTGCTCTCAAGCCACTGATAAGAGGAGATTGGATCACTATGCTAATTGGAATAGCTGGTTCAGTAGTACTCACAAAACTGAACATGGAGGTTTGGGGACCCTCCTGTTCCATCCTCTTATAACAGAAACAAATGACAGACAAAATTTCATAAAATGCCTGTCTGAACTACTGACCAGTTTCTTATTGAATCTGATGTTTAACTTTCCTCTTCATCCCAGAATGATTAATAATGCTAAAACTCTCTATCAGAACAGTTATAAATACACTGATTTAGAAAATTAAAGGCAGCAATATTAACTGTCCTAAAGCACATACATTTTCTCATAATCTAAGCATATCATTCTGTACAGCTTAATGATCTTGATTTTATTTGAAGCAATGGGCAGGGAAGTGAGAATGCTTAACCAAAACAAAGGGAGGCAATCTCCCATAACAGATTATCTCCGGTCTGCTTTCACACATCACTGGAAAGAGATAAAGCACACCATGCTATCTGGGAATGGCCACTGTAGATTCTCAATAAAAAACTCAAACACAACACATCATCTAATGGGAACCTTCCCATCCAAAGAAGCAAGAGCTTTAAGCTTTCTGCTTAAAAGGAAAGCCACAGAAGAAAGTCAGTTAATGACTCCTCAAAACCTCCGTTTTCTAAGTACATCTAGGCAGGCAACCAGCAATTTCATAGCTAATTCTCCTGGGAAGAGAAATAATTTCCATGAAGTCAGCTCTCAGTCATTACATAATGTATAAGACCCTTCCTCTAATCTATTACCCTTAACTTTGGCACTATATAACACATGTTTGTATGTGTGTGTGTGTGTGTGTGTGTGTGTGTGTGTGTGATACTCATGAAGCTGACTAATAGAAATAAGAAGTACAGTCAGCACTCTGTATCCAAGAGTTCCATATACATGAATCAAACATTAGAAAAAGGAAATTGTGCTTATAATAAACATGTAAAGACATTTTTCTTATTGTTCACTATCCCACTAATACACAGCACTGATGTGGTATTAGGTCTTACAAATAATCTCAAGATGATTAAAGTATACAGGATACTATGCCTAGTTTATATGAAAACACTATGTCATGTTATATCTGCCTTGATTAGTGGTTGATCTTGCTATGTCTATGGGTTCTAGAAATATACTAAGATACAGCTCTATTTATAAAGAGCTATTGACATTAGTAAGGCATTATCATTTTTTATTTGTTTTGTTGTTGTTATTTGTTTGTTTGGTTTTCAAGACAAAGTTTCTCTGTGGAGCTCTGGCTGTCCTAAAATTCAATCTGTAGATCAATCTGGCCTCAAACTCAAAACTCAGAGATCTGCCTGCCTCTGCCTCCCAAGTGCTGGGAATAAAAGTATGTGCTGCAACCACCACTCAGCAAGATATTATTATATAACAAATAATTACAAAGCTAAAAAGTACAAACTTGCATTTTAGTTAATTTCCTGCAATGTTTTATGAGCTATATACATATTTCACTGTATTGTCTCATTTAATTATCAAAACAAACTTCCTTTAGTAAAATCAGAGGCTGTAAAACTTAAGGAATTTTATAGTATCACATAGGCAGAAAATAAACCATGGCAATCTGCCCCACCATGCTCCCCAAAGCACTCAAAGTTACTGCATTTAAGTCTGAATATTCCAACAGCAATGACCACAGAGTCACTCAGAGGACTGACCACACAGAACTAAACATATGTTTCAATAGGCTGAAATCAGTACTATCAAGTGAGCCATTATTTTTTCTATTGAGTCAAAACTGCAGAAGTGATTTTAACATTTTCATGACACTGTAGAAATAAAAGACAGATTAAACTCCCAAGCACTATCCTTTCAATGGCTTTGCAGACATTCACAGTTAGAAATATCTTTTATGACAGAGTTATACAAAGACTAGGTGAGGTCACAGGTAAAATCTAAGAGACACAGACAACTTAAAAGTACAACAAACCTTCTGAGATCTAGTCATTTGAGGCAACTGTTCTTGGGAACATCTCAGGGCTGCTGTTGTTGCTGTGATAAAACACCATGACCAGAAAAAACTTGGAGAGAACAGGTTTATTTCAGCACTGTAGTCCACCATCAAGGGAAGTCAGGGCAGGAACCTGAAATAGAACTGACGCAGCGGCCATAGAGGAATGCTGCTTACTTGCTTGTTCCTCAAGGCTTGTCAGTCAGTCTACTTTCTTGTACTGTCCAGGACCACCTGCCCAGAGGGTGGCACTGCTCCTCCACATCAATCATTATCAAGACAATACACTATAGACTTACCCTCAGGTCAGTCTTATGGGGCCATTTCGTCAATGAAGATTCCCTATTCCCAAATATAGCTAGATTTATGATAAAATACTAACCCGGACAGGAACTCTGCCCATTTAATCATGGCAGTCACAGGAACATCTCAATTCTTCAATCTCATGCACAAATGCTGGTTGGGAGGTCACAGCACACATGGCTCCATTAGCAATAAGGATTCAAGAGTCTCACCACAGAATGCAGACACATGGAGCAGAATGAGTACGGGTGCCTTTCCCAGCTCTGAAGACATCTCAAACTCTACAATTCTCATTGCCAAGGCAAACTGAACTAGAAACTAAACTTGTTATTTGATGGACTTCTCAAGTGAGCACAGGATTTATGTTAGTTACATTCCTATGACAAAAGTACTTGATAAAAGCAGGGTAAACAGAAGGCTGTCAAAGGTGGCATGGAGCTGGGAGGGAGGGATCTAGCCACAATGCTTCCACATTTTAGAAAGCAGAGTTGGATGAATGCTGGCATTCTGTGTGCCTCCTCTTTTCAATGTAGTTTGGAACCTCTACATTAGAATGCTACTGCCCACATTTAGGGTGGGTCTTCCTACTACAATTAACCTGATCTACAGGTGCAGAAGTTTGTCCCATCTGGATGCTAGATCCTGTCAAGGTAGCACATTGCACAAATTCTATTGGATAGTATAATAAAATCCAGAGACAGATGTTAAGGGAAAGGTGAAGTATCAGAGCGACAAGGAACAAATCACAACCACTTTTCAGCCAGCCAACTCCGCAGGCTGAATGAGGTCTCCACAAGTCCTTAGAGTGACTGGAAACACAGGCAGAAGGAAGAACTACTACCTTCTCTTTCTTATCTTTCTTTCCCTGTCCAGCTCTTTCAATTCCTGGATCAACTTTCCTAGTACTAGGATTAAAGATATGTGCCACCATCGTCTGGCTCTGTTTGAACTTGAACTCACAGAGATCCAGAGAATCTCTGCCTCCCAAGTGATGGTATTAAAGGCATGGGTTATCACTCCTTGATTTCATGGCTTGGTTGTATGGGTAGGTCTGTCCTCTGATATTTCAGGCTATATGTATTAAATAGACAATATATCACTACAGTGACACTAACAGTCACCACAGGGACCGGTGCACACAGGTAGGAAATTAATTAAATGGATTGGAACTGAACTGTTTGCTCCAACACTACTACATTCTCCGACACTGCCACTCAAAAGAAAACAACAAAAATCATTCCAGAAATTAAAAAAGAAACACCTAAAAAAGCTGTTTTCTATAAAATCTTATATAATTAAAAATTTTAAACCCATATCAAACGATTTTGTGAAAAGAAATACACTTACATAAAAACTCGATGTATTCACTCTACAACCTTTACAAAGTCCGAGTGTCAAGCATTAGAGCAATGTGAAAATAATAATTTTTCTCATTCTACATGCCATAAACAAATTATGAGTTGGGAGGGCTAATATTTCAAGATGTTTGTAAAATGTATAATTTTACTGTCACTGGGTATTGTCTGAGCTTCAGATAAAAAGGTTACCACACTTGGAGTTTCTGAGCCACTGTAGAGTGTGTTAATTACTGCTGCAAGATGGAGGAGGGGCTGTGGGGAGGCCCAGTGGGTAAGTACCTGCTGGGAGAGCATGGGAACTGGAGTTCAGATTCCCAGCACCCACATACATGCCAGGTGGGCAGGGCAGCCTGTGATCTAGTGCTCAGGAAGCAAAGAGCTTTGGAGTAAGTCCTCTGTCTGAACGAGCCAAACCATCAAGCTCTGGGTTCACATTAGCAACCTCATCTTAATGTACAAATTGAGAGTAACTGAGGTCAATCCACGAACTCCACACATACCTGCACAAATACCTGCACACACACAAGTAAGCACATGTGTGCAAATACAAAAACTACATACACACACAGATTTTTTTCTGTTTTCTCTTTTTAATCTGAGGGGAGATGCAGTCTGAGAATCTAATTGTACTGAAGTTAGAGACTCTCAGCACAGACACCCTAAGACATTTTGTACTTTACGGAATCTGTCTCACTTCAACAGCAGTCTGCAAGGGTACAGAGCTACAGTGGATCAGTCACTTAACTCAAAAACAGAGTATCCTACACAAAATGATAATATAAGTTTCATAAGGTCCAATAGGATTAGGGATTAGAATAGACAAGACTGTCTATCAAGAAGCCATTTTTCAATAGGACAGGTATTTTTAAAGTAACAGTGTATCTTTCCATTATAAGCTTGAAAAGTACAAATAACACAATCAAAACTACTGAAACCCAAACTACCACCAAGGAGATCTCTAGTGACCCAAAAAGCCCTCACAGCTCTAGATGTCTACAATGTTGTCAGACTGGAAAGTCCACTCTCTGGCATCAGGAATACTGGGAGTTTGTTGGAGATGTGAGACCTCAGCTCTCACTGTAGACCTACAGAATTTTCACTTTTAACAAGATGCCTGAGAGATAGCCTTGTACAGTACAATTCAAAAATCTACATCATCCAAATCACACCAGTGCAGACTGCATGATAAGAAGAAAACCCAAGGGCAGCCAGCAACCTACATCTCACACAGTTCGGCAGTGTGGACAACTACATGGCTCTTGTGTCTCCAGGTCCCCATTTCAATAATAATGAAACACAGGATGGATCTGTGGAACACAGACCTTGTTTCCTAATAAACCAACCTCCTGTCACATTTAGCTAGCATCTTGCAAACACCACTCACCACAGAAGAAATAGCTGTGGTTGTTCTATTACTGCTCCATTTGATTATAGACTCCAAGGGTAGATCTAACTGGGAGGGGAATCTTTGTTGCAGCAGGATTCCAGGGCCTACTCCAGAGCTATATGCTCATAGGAGCTACATGCTTCAAAAGTACTTGAAGGATAAACAAATAACAAATAATTTCCCAGCAAGAAGTTCTGAAGCTGAGCATAGAGGCACAAACCTGCAATCCCAGTACCAAGAAGCCTCAGGCAGGAAGGTCCAGACTGAGACTGCCTGGGCTACAGAACAGAACCCTGCCTCAAGAGACAAACCAACAAAGGAACCAAAGAAACCTCTGCTTTTTAGCCTAGTCTCTGCTCACCCCCGGCAAGATACTTCTTTGGCACTAGGCATTTCAGTGTCCTATCCTAAAAGACAGGTAGAAGGACATCTGTAAGATTTGTTCCTGTTCTTGCACACTAATGAAAATTTCTCCCGAATGCAATTTTCAATTAAGTACTGAGGCCACCTTCAAATAACAACAGTAGCCCAGCAGTGAAGCAAGGGTGGGTGGGAGCCCATGTCTGCCAGCACCTGCCCTACCAGGCCTCTCTGTGGCCACAGCTGTTCATCCCAGACCCCTCTTCTCTTGTCTCTGGAGTTAATTTACCTCCTTCCTCACAGAATGTTGCTACTTTTCCCTCTAAGTATGTACATCTTCCACCGTTGCCGATTCTTCCCATTAATCCTTCCTACACAACCATCACCCACGCACACTTGCTTGGTAAGATATATTAACACTAGCCACATTCCAGAAATTTGGGGTAGACCTCAGGAGTCCCATTGTCTATTTCTAGCAGTGTTTCTCATGTGCTCTCGAGTCAAGAACCTGTATCGCTTTCAGCCCTGCCTCAGGAACACCAACAGTCTGAGCATTCATCCATCAATCCTATTGGTAAATACAATTACAGAATTCTGTGTCTTGCTAGACTATAAAGACAATCAGCTGTGTGTGTGTGTGTGTGTGTGTGTGTGTGTGTGTGTGTGTGTGTGTGTGTGTGGTGTAAGGTATGTGCAGATGTGCTCACTCATGCCGGTGAATGTTGAGGCCAGAGGTAACAATGAGATGTCTTCTTCAATCATTTATCCATTTTTTTTGAAGCCTAAGACTCTGGGGGGGCGGGGTATAGATTGTCTTTCTTTTTTGAAAAAGTTTAATTAAAGTATAATTACACCATTTCCCCTCCCACTTTTTTTCCTCCTACCCCTCTTCTCCCACCCTTGTGCGTTCTCTCTCTCTCTCTCTCTCTCTCTCTCTCTCTCTCTCTCTCTCTCTCTCATTCCTAAACAATATAAAAATAAATCTACCACATGCCCCATGTCCCAGCTATTGTATTCCTTGTTATATGCACAAAGGTCTGGACATCTTACTCCGCAGATAATTGTTCAGCCATGTTTATCACAGCACTATTCACAATATCTAGGAAATAAAAACAACTGAAATTTTTCTCAACTGATTAATGTAACAAAAAATTTGGTGCATATTCATTTCATTTTCTGAGACAGTCTCTCAATGAACTTGGAGATTGAGATTGACATTTTAGCCACATAGCTGACCCCTGGACCTGTCTCTTCCCACCCGAGTACTGGGGTTACAGGTACACATAAACACACTAAGTTTTTATACAGGTGCTAGAGATCTGCACTAAAGTCTCCATGCTTGTTCAGCATATGCTTTATCCACAAGCTATCTCCCCAGCCTGTAACTAGCACCATTTAAAAAACAAAAAACAAAAGCAATTTTTTAGAAAGTCCCACCATTCCTAACATTCATACATACAAACACCAACACCACTCTTCTCCAATACAAGGTCATTGTTCAATCTTGTAATCGTTTTTTTTTTTTTAGATTTATTTTATGAGTATTTTGCCGTGTGTGTGTGTGTGTGTGTGTGTGTGTGTGTGTGTGTGTGTGTGTGTGTGTGTGTAGCGTGTATACTTGCACACACCAGAGTATTATTATGTGCACCATATGTACTTCTGGTGCCCATGAAGTCCGAATGAGGAAATCTTATCCCTGGAACTGGAGCTACAAGAACCATAAGATGGATCTATACAACTGGTACACTGGAAAACCAGCAAGTACTCTTCCTATTTACTGGGCCATCTTACCAGCCCACTGTTCAATCTTAAATACATCACAGTAACAACATGGTTTAACCAATAGTTAAAAAACACTCTTGCTTTTGATTATACATACATTCCCCAGGCCATCTATGCTAAGACTGAAGTCTGGAGAGATGATAACCACATACTCCCTGAAGGATCTTTATGTACTTTTCAAGTAATAATATCTTATCTTCCAAGCATACTATTACAGATCTAGAATGTAATCTACTTATTCTGGTTTCTTCCTCCTAATTATTCTTCTATAAAAGAAGGCAAGATGATGAACAGATAAATCCTGCTTAAATCTTCTCTGACCTCTCTCAATTCTCCCCCAAAAGATGAATTTGATCCCATCAATTCACCTTCCTATTTTGTTGCCCTTAATGCGAACAGTAGCCTAAGCATGTGGTCTTCTCATTGACTCTCTCCAGAACGAGAAGGCTACATGTACTATGATATGCTGGTTCTCTTATGAAGACTTCTTAAATCAGATGTGATGGTTTGAGCCTCTGATCTAAGATTTAGGAGGACAAGGCAAGAGCTTTTCAAGCTCAAGGCTAGTCAGGGCTACAGAGTAAGATCCTCCCCCATCTCAAAGAGGGGAGAAGAGGCCAGTGATATGGCTCAGTGGGTAAAAGCACTGTTCATGTATCAAACCTAACTACCTGAGTTTGATCCCCAGGATCCACATAAAAGAGAAAAGAACAAACCAACCCCACAGATTGTACACTTGTCCTCTAGCCAAGATGTACACACACACACACACACACACACACAGAGGGACATACAATAGGGACATTCTCACACATTCCCACACATACAGGTACACACAATATTAATAACACCATATTTTTTTAAATGGAGAGCAGTTTTTAGTGAAGCAAAAAAATACATGTAGAAAGTATACAAATTGTTTAGTAGAGAACATTAGTTTCCAAATGAAACTCATTTATGTGAGTAGCCCCCAGACCAAGAATTAAAATGCCACTGGTACCTAAGAGTGTCTCTCTGACTCCTATGTCCACTCATCACTGGGTTTCTTGTAATCAATAGGCCAATAAGCCCCTGGTTGCCTATCAAGACTCTAGCAACCTGCAGTTCTGTTTTAAACATCAGGTCTAAAACACTAGTAGAATGAAATAGCTCCAGGCTGAAATGACACATTGACAAGTAAAGACAATGTTCCAGTCATATAAAAAGATCACTGTGGCTGAGGCATCAGCAACTTCCTTCCCCAGCATAGAAGGCCATGTAAGGTAGAAGAGCTGTGCTTACAACCATGTGAAAATCCTTCTAATTAAATGAACGTCTCGTCTCTATGAGCATAACTTCATCATAAACCCAGCCATGAGGAAACAATGCAATTATACATGATTCTAATCCCATAGAAATACACCAAACCAACTGGGAAGAAAAGGCCATTGTTTATGGTTTTATATTTTGGTGTCTTTTACAAGGAGAGTAAGAGGAAATTCCATTGTATAATCCACAGACTTGCTGACGGACCATCTCCCCTGCAGGAGGAATTTCTGGCTCTGTGCTTGTTGCTTGCTTCCAACAAGCAATCCTTGGACAAATGAGGCACTGCTCTCACATGACAACAGGAAATGGAACTGCAGGTAATAACAACAGCAAAGATCCAGCTCACAAAGGTGACCAGAGGCCAAGGGGCCCAAGACAGGTGGGTTTGCTATGGAGTAGATTAGAAAATGAGCGAGAGGAGAAAAGGAACTGGGGATACAACTTTGCACTGTCTATCATGTAAAATGCATTCGGTTTGATCTTTGGCACTGGCAGCTTAGGTAAGAACAAAACAAACAAACAAAACTCACTTGTTTTCTATATGAGATCCTGTCCCCAAATAAATAAATATATAATAAATAAGTAAGATCTCAAGGCCTGACTGGGTGTGGGGGAATAGAATTCTTTACACTATTACTGGGATTATAAAGCAGGGTGACTGCTATGGAAAAGACTATGAAGGCCATTATTAAAAAAAAATTAAAATTAGAGGTAACATATGACCCAGCAAGTACATTTCTGGATAAATAATCAAATAATTGAGAACAGGATTCCATGAGAGATCTGTATATTCACAGTCACAGCAGCAATATTCACATGATTCAAATGGTGTTTCTAGCAGATGAATAACAAAATCAACTTGCCCACAAAAAAAAAAAAGGAAAGAGATCCTGCCTGTTATGTGCTACAACAAAGATAAGCTCCACAAGACTATTATGTGAAATAAACCAGTCATAAAACACAAATACTTTATGATTCTATGTACATGAGGCACCTAACATAGCTGATATAGTAGCACACTACTGTAATCCCAGCACTCAGAAGGCTGAGGCAGCAGCATCACAGTGAATCTAGAGACCATCCTGAGCTACATAGCAAATCCTGTCTCTAAATAAAGCATATCCATGTGTTTATGATGTTAGCAAATGAAAACACAAAACATGGTAAAGAACAAAATTGAGAGCTCTTCTTTATTTCATCTGCATTAAATTTTCTGATTTGCTTTGCTTTATAATTTACACAGTATATCAGGCATTATATAAGTATATATGATACTTATTATAAGTATAACTTATATATAATAAGTTATATAATATAATAATATATTTTATATATAACTTATATATAATAAGTTATAATTATAGGCATATTTATAAGTATATATAAATTACACAGTATATTATAGAATGAATGTATATAAATTAAAATTATTTAGCCAATAAATAAAGAAGTTACTGACTTAACTTTTTTTGTAATTGTTCATTAAAGTAGCCTCTAAGGAGTATCACAATAAGCTTTTTATGTCCCTTTAGACTGCCAGTTACCAACACTTTGGTTTGTGAATTGTCCAAATCTAGCTGTAATCTTCTTACCCACTCTGAAATGCCCTTTTGCTTGATCCATAGCTGGCCAAAAGGATAAACAAAATTTGGGGCACAGTATGTTCCTATTAACGAACTTTGTTGTTCTATTTGTATTTGCTATTAATAAAGACTGATGGGAGAAGACTCAAGAACAACCCAGCAAAAAGGAAGGGAGGGAGAAAGGGTGGAGGGAGGGAGGGAAGAAGGAAGGAAGGAAGGAAGGAAGGAGGGAAGGAAGGAAAAGAAGGAAGGAAGGAAAAAAGGAAGAAAGGGAAAGGAAAGGATTGAAGTGGAAAGAAACAGTCCATGAGCTAGGGGTTGGGAATATGAATTTTGACCCAGACAATGAGAAGCTTGAAGTCAAAATCCTCATAGAACTGAGTCTGAGGTGACCACATTGAGTTCTATATACAATAATGACTGGAGTCTAACGTATCACTCTACTCCAGTACCCCTGCCTTCCCTTGGTACTTCTTGTCATACATTGTGACATTGCCTCTTACATATACAGTAATCTTAAAGATAAATGCGAATAGGTTTCTGCTCTTTATCACCAAATAATTCCTAATAAAGACTAATGGAATAGAAACAATATATGATATTAAGATGTGAAATCAGCTATTCTAGGTAAAAGCTGCCAATCCACAAGATAAACATGGGTATAACTCAATGGTAGAGAACCTGCCTAACATGTGTGAGACCCTGTGTTGAGCCTCCAGAAGTGCAAAATTAAATTAAAAAAGAAATCTTGCTAGGTGAATTGCATCAGTTGGTCCCAGGTTTCATTGCTTCCTGTGCCCATGCCTTTTGCCCTGTAACTTTTCAGTGCCAAGCTACCATGGGTGGAGTGACCTTGACTGTTATGTTCTCCCCAAAGGGACATGCTTTGCATCAGCTGGATAAGTCACCTGATCAAGTAGTCAAGCCCAAGGCACATGGACAGACTTATGAAACATGAGCAGAGCCTCTGCGACCGCAGGCACATTAATAATGAGCACCACGCTGTGTGGTATTAAGATTTTGTGACTACCACGTAGCAAAGATTAACAGTGAATGGATGTGGTTAACTCTCTTCCTATTCATGGTTATCATCATTAAGCAAACCTCCCCCAATATGAACTAAAATCAATTGACATCATAGAACGTATTGGCAAGTCCAACCTGCGACCAAGGATAAACCTATTGAAGGTAGCTGACACAAAATATTTAAAACATTATTATACTTTATTGTTGGCAATTTTACATTTTATTTGTTTGTTTTTTACTTTAGTTTATTGTTGTTGTACCCATTACTCAACTGGGAAGTTCTCAGGGATGAACTTTGTAGATAACAGTGTCACATCACAATATCAAGTCTGGACATACCTGACAGATATGAGATCCAGCTGATTATAAGTTATTTTAACAGACAAACAAAATGAAACAGAAGGCTATCAGGCACTCAGATTCTCCTATTTAAGACTTGCAGTTCAGGCGACTAGAATACTCAAAATACAGCCTCTTTTTCTTTCAAAGAGTCCTTTATTCTTTCCTCACAAACACATCATTCATCTTCAAAGAGTGCTTATGGCCCTCCCTGCTTGTCCTTTAGGTTAAGCAGTACACCAACTTCCAAACACATTGATTCTCAGAATGCGTTAACACAGCTTTCATAAGCACTGCTCACACACCACTATTTCATACGGAGTGTTAAAATTGTCCATAACCTGCAAGTAATGAGCTAGACTATCCATTTGATGGTATCACTGGGCCATGGGAGGTTATGAAATTCAGAAGTAGCCTAAGTAACAACTGCAGATAAACCTGAGACAGAGCTGGAACTCCTACCACTTCCTTCTAGCGAGTCCATCTGTATTGTCCACTGAACCAGTAATTCAGCCTCCAAATGTGAGTGCAGGGCTGGTGAGATGCTCAGTGGGTATAGGGGCCTGCCACACAACCCTGGCAACCTGATCTCAACCCTCAGGAATCACATAAAGGTAAATGGAACTGAGTCCACAAAGGAGTCCCCTGACCTCCACACATGCTCTGTGCCATGTGCACCCACATACAACATCATGCATGTACATTCAGAATTACAGGCGCAAAATTTAAAGAGTGTTAATTTTCAAAAGTGTAAAAATTCTTGATGCTTCAAATTAAAAGGAAACTCAAATGTAAACTTGAGAGAAGAGAGGAAATAAATAGCAACAGAACCTTTGGCTACTATGCTGGACTCATGAACACAAGAACGCCAGTAAATATCAGTTTGTGGTTAGCCAACAGTTTAAAAATATTAAATTCCCATAGGAAGTCCTTTCCTTGAACCTGAATGTAACGGTCTTCAGCTCCTTAATAGCCATTCATAAAAATCTTCATTAAATATGTATAAATGTATTCAACAGCTGATCTTTGGAAATAAGATTAAAAACTCATTTCTAAAACTATGCAGCTCACATGACAAGCTTTCAGACTTATTCTCAAACACTAAAATATCCATGTGCCCACTGAAAGATGACTATAAAACAGTGGTGCATGCTTCCCTGGTCTGGAAACATGTGGATTCACTGGTCCTGGTCTGAAAGTTCTGGAGTCCCTAAAACCTACTGATATGTAAGGAAGTGTGTCTTCAAAGGTACATTTAGAAGGCAGCAGCAGCAGGTCTATC
Source organism: Sigmodon hispidus (assembly GCA_004025045.1). Lineage (NCBI taxonomy): Eukaryota > Metazoa > Chordata > Mammalia > Rodentia > Cricetidae > Sigmodon > Sigmodon hispidus. The sequence goes on from PVIH01000277.1 coordinate 301,612, forward strand.
ACGGCCCTCTGGCTTCTCGAGTGGTCAACACAGAAGACAAGACCTAACTTCTCACACACTGAGATCTGTTCTGAGGACGTCAATATTCTGTTGTCCCAGAGAACGTGGGGACACAGAAAGAACTGCACTTCTAAGACATTAAGGGGTTATTTGCTTATAAGTTTATAAAATCACTATGATAATTTTCATTGTTGTATTCTTAGAAATACAAATACACAAAAATATAATTATAACATCAGATTATTAACAGAAATTTTAAAAACAAAAATTGATATTTTGCACAAGACTGAGTATAAGGGAACACAACTTCCACACCATCACCAGAATTAATGTATTCTTTTAAAGTGAATTTACAAACATCATTTTCTGACTTAAAAGTTCACATGACTTCAAAAAGACCCATAAAATTTAAACATCAGAAAAACAAACAAACAAACAAAAACTTTCTCTATAGAGTCTTTATCAACATTTCCAGCCTCATCTGGAACCTGCACTGCCTGATCCTGGGGTCACACTCCACTCCAGCCACACAGAGAACATTTCTCTCTTCAGTGATGGCCTTCCATATCCCCATGGTTTTGCAAGCTCCCTGTGTTTGCCGAAGTAACCTTATCCAACAGGTTAATACATATCCCTGTGTAAGACTCCCCTCACCTTGAAACCATTGCCTCTTCTCAGCCTAAGACCTATTCAAGCCATCTTCCATACTCCTTTATCTACATAACCACCCACACCAAACACTGAACTTAGATATTCACTCAAGCACCTCATTTCCTGGGGGGAAAAAGCAGGAGTAACATCTTAATATATGCATGGATCTTCTCCACAGGACATAACAGGCCACACAGAGCTCTGTGGAACAGGAAGTAGAGAGGACAAGAACAGAAAAAAAGCTGAAATAAAAAAAGAGAAAAGAGTGCACACACCCTGAGAGACAATCTGGATACCAGCAGCATAGTACGACTACAGGTAGAGTACTGACTTGTGTTCTGTAGTTACCCTAAAGAGTATCACTGGCCATTTTATTGTGAAACCCTCACCAGTATCCACACTTCTCATTCTAATAAAATTATACTACTAGCATCAATACTTCACTCCAACACATAGGACTATTAAAAGACCTTCCTGGGTCATGAGTGGCCAAGGTTCAAATGCAGATTTCTTTGCCTTGCTGCTCAAAATGCATATCCCAGAGGAGGAGTTTGGACAGTAAGGAGTCCCTAAACCAGGAGGAGGGGAGAACGGGAAGGAAGTCACCTAAGTAAGCACTCGGGTCTCCTGAGAGTAGAAAAAATGGAGAGAAGGAAAGCATCTCCACCACTCCTGGTACAGAAGAATACCCAGCACTGGTCAAGGCTGGGAGCAGACTGGTTATTGCCAATCCAGAGTCATATGGGTTTGACAGGTGGACTATTTCAGGAAAGGTGATGGAGAAGGAAGAAATATGTGCAGCATTTAGGACAGAAGGAACTTAGGAAACAGCTCTACTTCTTCAGTGTGTTTAAAGTTATGCATATGTGTGTGTGTCCTGGCTCAGGCAATACTATTTCTCTTACTCTCTACTTTGGCATGAACTATGACATTACCAAGCCTCTCTTGCCTCAGCTGACGCATCTATTTCTTACTTTTCATCTCTATTTCTTGGAGCTGAGGTTCTAGAAGCTGATTCAACAGATACAAGCATGTGTACAGGGGAGACTAGAATAAAGGTCACTGCTTTCTGGAGAAAACAACTACGTAGCCACAACATACTATTCACACACACAGTGTTCCTTAACTGATCACTCGAAAAGCAATCGCTAACTCTCTTGAGTTAAAAGAACACAGCTTTAAAAAATTCCAAATTTGCTTTCCACTTCAGCTTACAAATTCTTTCAAGTCATTGACATTTTTATGTATTTATCCTGTGGATTTATGGCTATCCTCTCTCACCTCCAACACACTTTTCTGGAGTTCATGTGAGGACATGTACAGTTCACTGTGAAGGAACTGGCCACCAGGAAGAGCAATGGGCAAGATGCAGTCAGCCAATAGGCTGTTTGGATTCATGATGTGCAACTTTGCCTCCCTGGTCCAAGTCAGAGATCAAAATGGTAAGAAAGAAGAAGAGTGAAGAAAATACTGTACCCCAACATTTCTGAACGCTCACCAATTACCAAGGTAATATATCTAAAAAATGTAAGAATTGCTTTTCAAATGATTTTGAAATTGATCTCCAAATTTCTCAAGTTATATTCAACTTCATTTCCTAAAAGGTCAAACTTAAAACCAGTCTCAACATCGCACTTCCATTCTATGGTCTCCACTGTTCAGTGGTCTACACAATCCTACCTAGTTGAGCACTAAGCATTCAGAAGTTCCCCTCAGAAAGAGGAGTAATGCAGCCCTTCACCTTGGGAGAACTCCATCCTGAATGCCAAAGGAGCTGCCACCACAAAAGGATGGAGAGTGTCTGTTCATTCCTTGGCAATAAGACAGAAAACTCAATTTAAATGATTATGAGCATTTCATCCTCAGAGTGCTTCACAAATACTAATGTGCTGCTATATATCACACGAGAGGATCTTTCAGGGATAAGAACCATAGGAGTCACCAAAGAAGCTAGGAATGAAACAAGAAAGATAAGAAACATCTCTAACAATGAGAAATGAGAAATAAGAAATGAGTCTTACTAGTGGATTGACAGCTACAGGACACTCCTCTTAGGAGTTTTGGGTACTTCGCCCACCTACTAGTTAAAACTCAGTATCAAGAACAGTGTTGAAACTAGAACCGATATGGTGGTGAGGGCAAAGTTTCTCACAAAAGTAAGGCTATTTCCCTCAAGTGCAAAGTGAAAGGGGTTATAATGCCACTTCCAGAAGGTGCTTTGGATAAATTACAAATACCTGAGGAGCCTTGAACCCAGCACAGCTCAATAAACATTAGTTTCTACTGACTAGAAAGGAAGTACAGTTCCCAGATACCTACCCTGAAAAATAGGTTCAATGGCTCCAAGGAATTAGCAAGTACTGTCTCTGTCTATTTATAGGAGACAATGAATTCTGCCAAATCACATATAGTCTTGTTTTGGGTTGAATCATGCAACAAAACACCATAAACAAGATGGTTTATAAACAAGTATGAATTTCTCATGGGTTTGAGGGCTGAGAAGCACACAATAAAACTGCTGACAAGTGCTGTGGGATTATGTTCTTGCACATTGCAAGTATTTGTCCCTTCTACTGGTATAATAAAACACTGACTGGCCAGAAGGCAGACAGGAAGTATGGGTTGGGCTACCAGACTAAGAAAACTCTTAGAAGAAGAAGAGCAGAGCAGAGATGTCAGGCAGATGCAGAGGAAAGAAGATGAAAATGCTGCTCTGGGGAAAGGTACTAAGCTATCTGACTAATCATAGGTTAGTGTAAGAATAAGAATTAGCAAGTAATATGCCTGAGCCAAAGGCCAAACAGCATATAATTAATATAAAACTGTGTAATTATTTGAGATTCTTGGTCCAGATCTCAGGGCTAGGCCAGACCAGAAACTCTTACTACAGACAAGCTTAGTTTACAGAGAGCCCTGTTCTCCATATACATAAAGCATGGTAGGTACTAAAAAGAGGCAAGGAATCTCTCTTGGGCGACATGTGCATAAATGTATGTGTGTGTGCATGATGTGTGTGTGTACATGATGTGTGTGTACATGTGCTCGTCCCCCCTGCAAATATGTTTTTGTATCATGTGTGTTTGGTACCCACAGAGGCCAGAAGAGAACCTCAGATCCCCTGGAACTGGAATTACAGGAAGTTGTTAGCCACCAGGTGGGTACTGGGAATCAAATGCAGGTCTTCTTGGAGTCAATGCACTGAAACAATGAGCCACTGCTTCAACCTCATGAGTCTCTTTTTCTAAAGGGAATATTATGATATTAATGTGAAATGTCCCCTAGGCTCATGCTGGAACACACAGTCCTCAGAGTATATCTGCTTCTGGCTCCTGCCACCCTTTTTGCTTCCTAATTCACTAGGACATGCAGAAGTGACTAGCTCCCATCACCTCACTCCTTCTACCATGGTGTACTACCATGCCTTGCCCACAAAAACAGACTCTATTCTTTGAAACCAATGGTCAAAATTCTCTTCATCCCTTCAGTTGTAAAACATTTTGAACTATAATTCCATATTTAAAAGAGGTCTATGTAGAGAAGATACAGGTACAAAGTAGCCAAAGCCAACACACAACAAGTATTCTGTCACAAAACTGAGTATCAATCTCACTGATGACACAATAGAATCCTCAGTCTAATCTCTTTCCAAAGGCATATCATTACCATAGCTATTAGGTTTCAAAAAAGGAATTCTTTGAAATAAAACTATACATACTATATATATTAAAAGGTGACATTATAGGATCATTGAAGATGCAGTTAGTTATAAGAAGGTAGAATTGATGCAGAGTAGACCCTACTTTGATATGACTGCTTTAAAAATAACTATAATTGTAGCTGGAGAGATAGATCAGTGGTTAAGAACTTGACTGCTCTTATAGAGGACCAGAGTTTAATTCTCAGCACTCACACAGGACGGTGATTGCCTATAACTCAAGCTCTAGGGAACCCAACACTTCCACAGGCACCCTCGCATGCATGTACATATACACAGTAAGTAAAAATAAGTATTTAAAAATAGTTACAGGGCCAATAAGATGGCTCAGTGAGTAAAGACACTTGCTGCCAAGCTCAACAAGCTGAATTCAATCTCCTGACCCAGAGAGTGCAAGGACAGAACCAGAAAATGGGCCCCAGCAGACTTACATACACATATACACACATAAATGAGTTTAATAAGTTTTAAGTTATAATTCTACATTATAAAGGATGTTATTTAATGCATTATGTGTTACATGAATAAAAGGCAGCAAAAGCCAGTGAACATCAGAACAGCCAGACTACCCTGAGCTAGCCAACAGCAGGTCATGATGTCTTCCTCACAGCCCCTGAATGCAAGCTTTCCTATGAAGACTTTAATTTGGGTAAGACAATAATTTCCAGTCTTTCAAACCACTGACATCAGCCTAAGCAAATGAACATGACTTCTAAATCTAGATAATATTCTTTTTATTTAATTAACATCAATGTTCATGAAACACTGAATTTTACATACTGTTTTTTTGACTCACATTATATTTGTTCTAAAACATCCTGAACATGATGGCAAAGGGTGAGGAAGGTAAGAAAGAACAATAGAGATGGGCAGAACTCCAGGCACCAAGAGCACATGCTAAAAATCTGATAGAAAGTTGGATTCTCATCATCTTAACTTTACATGGCTTTAGAAAGCTCCAGTGCATCACATGATTCTGATCCCTGAATAGAGAAGAAAAAGAACTGGAGCCAGGCTGGACTCCACACGCTGTGTCTGCTGCACTGGAGTCACCGTTGGGGCTTCCCTCCTGCACTGTTCCTCTTTCCAGCACAAATACAAATACATTTACGTCCTGGCTTTTAGGCCTGCGCTCTCAGCGCCTTGCACACCCTTTTTCTATAAACACACAGGATGATCAAATCCCTAAGTAAGCAGCAAGCCTACATGTTACCTCTCTAGAAGACTTCCCACATCAGCAAATTTAGTGCTGGCCTCAGCACACTGCCTCCAGCCCTACTGTATCCTATAACCATGCTCCAGGCTCAAGGCATTTATCATTCTCTGGTGCAATCTTACAAGTGACTGTTTACTTTTACTTTTGTGTGTGTGTGTGTGTGTGTGTGTTACACCGCCTGACTCAGGTGCAAGTCCTAAAAGAGCAGAAAGGACTTAATGTCTCATCTCTGGTGCTTAGCACAGTGCACTATGCACTCAGTATTTTTTGAAACCGTACCACCTCCAAAGGTAAGCTCTTTTCAGCTAAGTGCAAAGTCCTATTGTCTATTAGAGGAAGGAAAACCAACTGTTGTCACGGCAAGACTCTGGCAAATCTCAACATTCAAAGTTGGCAGATGTAAAACTTGAGATATTGGTAACTCACATTTAAATGATCTCTACTGTAAACAGTTTGCTCCATGTAATGTAAACATGTCAGATATCTTTCCCTAAGTAATCTCAGTTTAAACAATTAGGCCAACTGCTTCGCCCACTCAGTGTTTTCCCCCCACATACTACCAGTAAAAAGAAAACTAAAAATCTATGTTTATCACAAGTCAAGATTTTAAGACAAATGAGGATTATCATCATTCAAAATGCAAGCCTATTTAATGCAACTTAACTTTATAGTCTCAGTTTTTCTTACAAAATATGGGACAGAATAGTTTCTTCCATTATCGAGACCCTGCGATCTGTGTTTAAGTTCCAGTCTTTTACAGGATTCAGACAACGACACTGACTGATGCCAGTGACACTGAAGCTAGTCAGCTCAACTTATCTAAATTATTCCTCCAAGAAAAATGGCCATTTTAAGAGTCAGGAGCACTGAATTTTGAATGTGACCTTTAAAACAAAACAAACAGTTATCTGCTTAAATTTTAAAATATTTATCAGCAGGTCTACCATGCATGTGTTCTTTTTAACCCACATTCAATTTTTTAAAGCTTTAATGTTATTCAGGCTAGGTCATAAATATTATACTCCAATGCTCTAACAGAGGAGGAGGGAGTTGGAAAAGGGGAGGAGGCAAGGGAGAGTGGGAGCAAGGAGGGAAGGAGCAAGCAACAGATTTCTAGACAAATTTAATAGTATCCAAAAATTCATTTCAAATTCAAAAGACAGAGGTAAAAGTAGGTAACATAAATTATTTTCTTTCTGTTACACTCAGTGTATCACACTGGGCCTCTCAAAATCAACACATTTAAACCCAGAAACTTATTAAAATGACTTCTGCTTCAAAAAAGTACATAAATTCTAGCTAATCATTCATCTGCAAATTTCAAGATTAAGAAATGAAAAAGTTTGCCAAGATTTCTTGAGCCACTATTATCATTTGCTAGAACTGGCTGAATTTGTTCTGTTATTGTTGTTGTTATTTAGGAACTCCAGGAGGTTCCACGTGGTCCTTCTCAATCAGAGAAGTTCTCTGCTAAGAAAAAATTCCACTGACATCATTATCATTAGAGCAAAACCCAAAAACCTAGCCAGGCAAAGAAAGCATCTTCATTTTTTCCAAACTCTTCAACCAAAACTAACTGACATTTACACAACAGGAGAATAATCAGCAAATCATGGCCAACCAGGTCAGCTCCAGAAAATGCATTAGGTACAGAAAATGCACATTTGCAACAAGAGTCTCTATGTCATCCATGAACATTTCCAAGAGAAAACAATGAATTCTTAAGGAGCCAAGTTCCAACCTGGAAGCAATTCATAGGTCTCCAAGCACTCTAGTCTCCTGAACTCCAAACAACCATAATAGCACCCGTCAGACCAAAATTGGAGTTCTGAAGCCATCACCCGCCACTCAGCCACATTATCACAATCAGCCATCACCTCTCCTCTGCAGAGACCATGGGGTAGGTTACAAAGGCAATGGAAATTTACTTTTTAGCCAACCCACTCTGTTGGCCTAGACTTTTGAGAGTCTTGAATGCAGAAAAAGAACGAAGAGTTTCGGCTGTCTTCCCTTTGACAAAAGGCCCAAATCCAACTTTAATTTCTAGAACATTTAACATGATAGAAGTCTTTTATGATTCCTGGTCAGTTACCTGATTTTTATCTGCAGTAAAGTAACTCTTAGCCACGCAACCTTCAAGTTATTAGCGGTCCCTTCACCTATCCACAATCTTCTATGCTGGACTACCACTCCTCTGTGTTTTTCTTTTACATGGTCAAGGTTGACTGACACTACTGCTTTCTAATCATGAGCAGATAGTTTATACAACTATCACCATTTAAGTATTGTTCAGTGCATATTAAGTAGTGTAATATGGCTGCATTTGTATTTCCAAAGTAGCTTTTTCTTTATTGAGTCCACTAAGTTTGTGAACATAAATTCATTGAACAAAATGATGGGCTTGTTATGACACTTTTGTACTCCTCACCATACACACTTTTCAGATCCAACCCTCATTATACTCTCTCATAAGATATGTATACATTTCTTAATATTAAATATTAAATAATTCAGGGGGTTGGAGAGATGGCTCAGAGGTTAAGAACAGTGGCAGCTCTTCCAGAGGTCCTGAGTTCAATTCCCAGCAACCACATGAAGGATCACAACCATCTGTAGTAAGATCTGGTACCTTCTCCTGGCATGCAGGAATATATGCAGACAGAACACTGTATATATAATAAATAAACCTTAAAAAATAATAATTCAGTATTGTTTACCTCTTAGCTCAGTTTCCCCCTCCAGCTCCAGTTCCTCATTGCTTTCAGTTTTTCTTGCACTATTGGCTGTTAGTGTGTACTCAACTTTATTCAAACTCTTCATCATATCACCTATTCTCTTACAATTATCTTATTTCAGTAGCTTTCTTTATACTTTCCAAAACTCTGCCTGACTAGTGACAAAAAATTCTCATTCAAAACATCTATTCCAAATGTTTTCTCAGTTTTCAAGCTGAATTCAAAAGCTGGCCAATTTGCAGATGGTCCAAAATTATTGAGAACTAGTTCAGGAGTGAAGAATATTCTTGTAGGAATGAAAACAGGAAAGGAATACAACATGGGCTTATATGGCTACAATAAAGAGCTCTGAAATGTTTAGATGACTATATGCTATGAAAATATGACTGCTGCTGAATTTACAGTGAAGCTGAAATCACCACATGAAACCCTGAATTCACAGTTACATTTAGAATTGGGACAATCCCACTTCACCTGGGCTTTGAGTCAGAGCCCTCTACTGTTCCTCAGCTGGAAGAAAAAGAAACATCATGAGTAAAAGTAAAATAAAGGAAAATTCAAATTCAAACACACACATACACACACCATGTTCTTTAAATTGAAAAGAAACAGATCACTAATTGCAAGTCAGGGCAAACCATCTGCTATCATAGTTTATTGAAATGAGATGGAACTGAACACAGTCAAAAAGAAACTGAAGAGTGATTAAGAGTTGAGGCTCTGGGTTCAAGTCACCAACTGTCACTCACTGAATGAGTAAACTTAGAACAAAACTCTTTTTACTAAATTGTTGATGATTTCTGCCTGACAAGAGGCTGAAAGTACTAAGCCTGGAGTATGCTGTCAAAGACTAGTCATTGACATTATTTTCAATAGAGGCCATCTTGTGTTGAATGCCTGGTTTATTTCCTATTAAAAAGAAAAGTTTATTTGATGTTTCTTAGGTGCCGAAAACATGTCCATATAAAACCTGCACTTGGGTGTTTATAGTGGCTTTCTTTATATAATTGGCAAAACTTGAATACAGACAATATGTTTTTCAGTGAGTGAATGGATAGAAATTTGGGTGTATACAAACAGCTAAATCTTGTTCAGTGCTAAAAGGAAATGACCTATTGAGCCATGAAAAGACATGGAGGAAAGCTAGAGGTATATTAGTGAGTAAAAAAATAGTTAATGAGAAAAGACAGCATAATATTTTATTCTAACTACATGACTTCCTGGGAGAAAAGCAACAATATGTAAGCAATTCAAAGATCATTGGTTCCCAGGAGTTGAATAGTAAGGGTTGGGCTAGACAGCTAGAACAGAGGTATTGTCAAGACAGTTAAACTGCTCTATAAGATGCTCCAATAGCAGACACGTGTGTTCCAAGCCACTGAATATACCTCATGTCAAGGATGAGACCCTCACACTATGGGCTTTAAGTGACAATGATGTCAGTGTAGGTTTACCTATGCTAAGGGGAACACCAGTCTGATGGGTGAAACCAGCAAACAGAGAGACATACAAGGAACATAGAGTTGATAGGAAATCTCTGTAACTTCCTCTCAATTTTTTCTTGGGAATCTCAAATTGACCTAAAGAATAGAGTTTATTTTTAAAACTGTATTAGAAAAAATTCATTGATAAGCTTACTACTGTTTACAGACACTTGCACATGTGAACAAACAGCTCCAGAAAGATGATGATGTTAAAAGGCAGTACAGTGCTAAGAACACAATGACAGTGCCGAAATTCAGCCAGGCTTGGAATCCTGACAACAAGCTATGGGACATTAAATAATTACTTAACTTCTTCCCTGACTCAATTTCTTTGTCTGTAAGACTGACAAACATCATTATGCAATTATAAAAGAAAATGAATTAGATTACTCAATATTTATACAGCCTTTAGAAAAGAGTATGGCACAAAGTAAGAGTTGTATAAATTTTTGCTTAGTAAACTGGTAGTACTGCTCATAACCACATTAAATGAATGACTTAAATGTATACTACTTGGTGTAGATAATCTGATCTGGCATAATTATACTATGGAACAAATAATCCTCAACACCTGAAAAGAACTAGGTAATAAATGTGTAGGTACTGACATCGACTCCAAAGAGGAAATGTCAAAGAAGAACTATGAAGTGGAGTAAGCAAGCTGCACAAGATTCATTACAGGAACAAGAAAACTAAAATCCTGCTGCTCTGCAGCTCTCTCAACATCCCCAAACATCTCCAGCTCTATCTGCCTTCAAATGAGCTGGAGATGTTTGGGGAAGATGCACAATAAACTGGTAAGCTGATCATCAGCCGTCTCTCAAAGGCTTTAGTCCTGTCTCAAAACTAACTAAGCAGCTGTATGTCTTGGATAAGTCACCAAACGTTGATCCACTGAAGGCAGCTTACACATCTTGGAGATATTAGGATTCAGCATTTTCTCCAAGAGATATCATTCTCCCAAATCCTCTGAATCTGATTGCCATATCCATGCATTCTATCAATAAAAACACTAAATCTCTCAATGCTCCCATCCTGCTAAGAATTTTCCAGACTCTATAGACCATGGAGCATTGTTTCAAAAGCATAGCCCAAGCCAGATGGTACCTCACTCTGCGTGGGTATAGTTCCATCCCCGGATCATGCTCCCAGTAACAGACTCTTCCTTCCCTCACTCCCAACTCCTACAATCCTGCCATGAGCTGCTACAGAAAAGAACTGCTAATCAACTGATGCCTGAGCAACAGTTCCTTGTTTTATTGCCATTTTTTGCTCCTTCTCTGGATTGTCATCAGAAACATATTTATACAGTCATTCATAAACACAAGCAACAGAAATCAGCAACCGGCAAACAGGAAGACAAGAAACTGCTGTTTAAAATCAGCATCATGGTCTAATCACCTTCTCAGAGACACCACCTCCCACGTTTCCTCCACTCCTCTACCAGTCTACCACTGATCACATCACTGGAGAACAGCACTTACACTCAGCTGACATCAAAAGGAGTTGCTGATCCATGCCTCAACAAATTTACCCGTGGGGTTAATATCTATGATTAACAGGTTCATCTTCCTAAAGAGAAATAGTAACCAGATCTGTAAGTTGGCAAAGTTCATTATCTCAAACCACAAGGTACAAGGGATGTGGCAAGCACAGTGCAACTTATTTCAGCATGAAGAAAGTTACAGGGCTGAGGAGACACATGACACATTGTAAAGCACTTGCTACACATGTATGAGGATCCCCAGAATCCATGCAATTGCCAGGTAGGCATAACAACCCACCTGAGATTCTAGGAATGAGGGGAGAGGGGATCCCTAGGGCCAGTTGGTAACTAGACTAGCTATATTTTCAAGTTATGGGTTCAAATGAGAGATCCTGCCTCAAAGAATAAGTTAGACAGTGATTTAGGAAAGCTCGTGGTACCAGTCTCAGGCTTCCATATGCAGGAGTGCACACACACTTAAAGATACCCATGCACACACTCATGCAAACAGGAAAGCACATAAATGTACATACACAAATATTCATACAAAAACAAAAGGGAGGATGCATCCCACATCCATAGTCACAGAGAAACCTTAAGCTCAGTTATTACGGAGCCTCTGTTCCTATCAAAGAGAATGGAATTCATTGCTGACTGTGAGAGTGGGTATGTTCCTTAAAGTCATCAAACCTTTAAGATAAGATACTCACTGTAGCTAATAGGACTGCCTTACAGGCTAAATAAACTGATATGTATAATCCATTCATCATAGCAACTTATCATAACATGCCATTTTAAAAATCAACAGTAGTAGTAGTAAGAACAAAATCCAAATATCTTAGAGATATCAAGAGCACAAACTGCTTCAACCTCAACATCACACACAGTCTACGCACATAAAATATAGCACCTCTGGACTTGGCCCATTTGGGACTTTAGTCTTATAGTGGGCTGAGGATATCTCAGTGACATAATGCTTGCCTAGAAGGTTCAAGCCCCAGTACCTAAGGTAAAAGAAAGGGAGGAATGGAAGAAGGCAAGGAGGGGAAGGAGGAAGAGGAGAGACAAGATGGCCCTTTTCTCAATCCCAACCACACTGCTTCCAATCTCCTTTATCTCTTACTCATCTTTCATGGCTCAATTCAATCATTTCTGTAAGCTTTCCTAATAATGACCATGCATACCTATCTCCGTAGATTTCAGGCATGCTCTATGGCAGCTTATACATCAGTAATATAGTGCTGCTCTTTGCTTTTAAAGCACTCAGTCAATGGGCTTTGGTTGAAAGCAAGTTTTCTGAAAGATGTTCTATTTTGTACCAGAGATGCTGAGATCAACAAGAAAGACAAAGTCTCCGCCAGTATACCAGGCAGGCAAAAATAAATCATCACTCAAATAATGTCTTCCTAAATATTATGATAAGCAACTTAAACAAATTTTAGAGACACAAAGAGGACTGGTTAGACGGCTTAGTGGTTAAGAACACCAGCTACTCTCGCAGAAGACCCAGGTTTGATTCCCAGCACCTACATGGTAGATTACAACCATCCACGACTCTAGTTTCAGGAGACCTGATAGCCTTCTCTGACTTTTACAGGCAATGCATGCTGTAATACACATACATATAAGCAAAATATCTATGCACATAAAAGAATTTTAAAAGCATTTTTTTCAGAAGAGATACATGGGATCATTTCAGCTATCTTGGGATACAAAGGCAAATCTACTCAATGAAAGTTCAATTGAGTCTACCAAATTATCTTTTCCATTAAAAGTTGTCTGACAGTACACACCGTGTGTCAGAGACCAAAGAGGACTTTAAAAAAAGAGCAAGTGAAGTACCAGCTCTGTGACTTAAAAGTCACACAATCCTAACCTCACCTTTCCCAAGAATAAATGCTGAAATAAGAGAACAGACCTGAAGTAAGAGGCTGGAAGAGAGTAAGGACAGGAAACTCTGGTCAGGAAAAAAATTAATTAATTTTTAAAAAGAGAGAGAAAAGACCTTTATAAACGGTCAAAAGCACTAGAAGTAGGGTATTATCTTTGTATCTCCCCAACTACAAAGAACACAGATATGGCAAATGTCAGTGATATGTTTGCTATATGTTTACTAAAGGAATAAGTCATTGGCCAAACCCATCCGTACCTCCGTCCGTTATGATCTTGTTTTAAGAAGAAGGACTTTTGCCAGCCCTGAGACATCTACTAAATCATTCATAACTAAAACACAAACTATGCCCTCTAGATAAGAAGCATGGACACTGCTTGGCAAAGCTGAGCAACAAGATGCATCCTGGGTTTTGTTTTTCAAAAAGTCCTACATAGAAGCTACCAGAAGGCTGTGTTCAAGAAAACCTTTGTGAGTTCATGTTTGCTCAACTCTCAAATGCTCCCAAATCAAGGGCAAGTAAAAGAGTGCACCCTGTAAATACGGCAATGCTGGCATGATGCTAACACTCTCCGTTCCCATTATTTTTCCCTTCTAGACACCAGATGGTCTTTTCTCTGTGTGTTTTTGTTATATGTAGAACAAAATCAGAATGAGACCAGCTAAACACATGCAGCACAGAAGGTCCTTCCCTGCAGCCCTGTCCTTGGCCTCCAGACATTCACAGTGAGAAATCCCAGCTGGAATCTCCTCCTCCTTGTGGTCCATCTATCCGTGTTCACATGCCAGGACTTCCAAGCCTGCTAGTGCAGAAGGCAGCAGCCCCAGCTCCGAGACCATGTGAACACAATTTCTGGCAACTGCTCTTTTCTTCAGCCACTTGGGTCTCAGTGGAGTCATCTTCCTCTTAGCCAAACACAGTTTCCTGTTAACTCCTTCCAGCATGTATTGGAAAACATGCCAATTGCAGCAGCATAGGTGAATTCTAAATTGGATAGTAATTGGTCTCATTACAGTCTCAAGTGACTTTTTTCATGCAATGCTTTTAGAACATGTATCATGTGCCAAAGCACAAAGATAACATAAGTTTGCAATTATGTAGCAAGCACTACATAACTTTCACAAAGCACCTAATAACACCGTTACCATGGTGCTAGAAGGTAGCTGTCAGCCTGTTTGTGAGTGAGGTGGTTACCAAGAGTTCTGAGGTATATACACTTACAGTGTTCCTGCTGAGAGGACCTAGTTTGCTGTAGCCTCTGGGCCTATTTAAATAGGCCATATAAATGTATTGCATAAAAAAAATGAAACCAAAGATAAACTGATTAAAATAAATAGCTTCTGTGTGATCCTAATATCTCCGGGATCTGCTTAGAGGGAGCTAACCGGGTCTTAGCAACCTCTAAGGACAGGTAATCAAGCCCACCTAGACCAGCTTGTGTGTCAAGTCAACAGATTCACTGGTAGGTCACTGCTCTAACAATAAAGGAATTGAAAGCACAGGAAATGCTTCAGACTCTGATTCTGGGAGTAGAAGCAGTCCTCCAGGGAAAACCAGGACACTGAATGGCTGTCTCCAGGGAAGACTTTTGTTTTCTTGGGGGAAGGGAAAAAGACTCAGCCTTGACTTTCCATTAATAGAAGGATCCAGGTTCTCTGTCTTTTCTGGCACTTCCTTCTACCAAGGGCTGTCATGGTATGGGGCCTTTAAATGAAAGCTACCCACTTCCCAGGAGGAAATACAAACAAATGATGGAGAGAAATAAAATGAAAGTTTAAAAACACATTGCTTCTCAACAACCTAAATTACAGTCTGAAGAAAGTGCCAGAGGCTACTGATGAAAATCTAAGAAGGGACTCTGTCTGATGCTTGGGTACAACCAAGACTTCAGTTCTGTCTCCAGAGGGGTTTCCAAATCTCGGCACTGGGACATCCAAGATCCCTACTTTGGACAGGAATGGAAGACACCTTCAGAAAATCATCCTTTCAGATTCCACAGTAAGAGCTGGAGAAGGAAAAGGGAAGAAGGAGAAGAGTCAGACTGACACTTTAGACAGAACAAAGCACTTCTATGCTTCATTCATGATGGAAACGTTAAGGGTTTAAAGCTGGAAGGGGGTCTTTTAATTATTATATTATTTGTTTATGTATGTGATGCTAAAAAAATTTATTTGTGTTTTTTATTTTCCAGAGGAAAAAATAATATGATGTCCCTCTGTTTAAACAGCTGTAGCAACTGTAAGGGGTCACTTGTGACTTTGATTTGTAATCTCTTCACACAAAGCTAAATGATCCTCAACATTCCTATCAATGCATTAGGCCATTATGCCATTAGTTCTAGGAGCTAGAGATGGTTTAGTCAGTAAAGTGACTACGGTATAAAAGAAAGGAGCTGAGTTCAGATCCCCAGCGCTCATGTAAAGAGCCAGTGTGGCCATATGCATCTGAAAATTCAGCCCCGAGGGGTGAGGGGGGTAGGATCCCTGAAGCTCACTGTGCAGCTGGTCCAGCCAAATCCATGAGCTCTAGATTCAGCAAAAAACCTGTCTCAAAGAACAAAGGTGGAGAGCACCTGAGACCTGAGAAAGATACACCCCCTTTCCCAAACATGTAATGCACACAAACATGTTAACCCATAGAAAAAGGCAAACTCCATTATTTTTACCTGTATTTATTTTGGTTTGTGTGCCTCCCACTCCTGTGCACGCACTGCACTCATATGGAGGTCATAGGACAGTTTTCAATAGTGTGTTTGCTCCTCCTAGCAAGTGTGATGGAACGCAGGCTGTCAGGCTTAGCAGGACGTTCCTTTACCCACTGAACCGTCTCATCAGTCCCATGGTGCTTATTTAAGCTGATTACAAAAACTGGTATTTGAAATGATTTTATAAAATATTTACACACTACAATTCTTTTAACAGTCAACAATTTCTAAAAATAAATAAGTGTTGAAATCAACCAGGCACAATGGCATACATATTGATTAAATCCCACCAGTCAAGAGGTAGAGGCAGACAGCCTGGTATTCAAAGAGTTTAAGCTCTACTAGGGCTACACAGTAAAACCTAGTCTCAAATAATAGTAATAATAATAATTACAACAACAAATAACAATAACATCAAGAGCCTCTGACAAGATTTCCTATACTAACTTGCCAGTCCAGATTGCTTAGTGTTATCTGATCTCTGTGATAGGAAAGAAAACTCAGGCCCCTTCTCTTGAAAGTGATTGCTGAGTAACATGAGAACCCACATCAGCTTCTGCAACAAAGAGTCCTTCTTTGCTGAGAGGGGAAAGTAACAACCCAAATGTTCTAAGGGGAGGTGAGAACTGGACCAGCTGCCCTCCAATGTCAATTGCACATTCTGTAGATGAAAACTGTTTCTATGGTTCATAGGGGTAATATGGGGTTCTAAAATCTAACCAAATCTGCAAGTCCAATTAGCCATAACCCTTAAACTAAGTTCATAACGTAAATGAGACTTCCCGTCCATAAAAATGCCTTTCATGTCACCTTGAAAGGACATGGAATATGGTCACTGGCACAACCCCAATAAACAGGACAAAGAGTTCATTCATCGCTGTCTGTCCATTTCATAAAGAGGTAAATGGGCTGCAGGGAAGGTGCTGAACTTGATTTTCTGCATCAGGGAAATTAAACATCAGCTAAGCCTGATGTAAGTTAAACATCAAAGAATGAGAGGTGTGGGGCTGATTATTTACTTAAAAGACAAGAACATCTTATTTTTGTATACATACATATGACTTAATACTCAACAAGTTCTTGGATGCTGTTGCTACAAATATCTCTGGAAAAGTTCATCCAAATGTGTAACTAACCAGATTTGGTGTTTGCTTGGCACAAGAGTGAAAAGCTAAAGATGAACACAGGCTGAGAGGTAATTCTCAATTAATTAGACAAATTCAATTGCACTGGTTTTAATTCAACTGCAATTTAATCTTGGCAGTGTCTATCCACTTACAGTCAGATGAAAGTCTTATTAACTTTACCCACTACTGAAAACAAACCCAAGCTGGGCCAAGAAGAGACTGCATTCAGAAGCAGTTTTTAATGTCAATTCCTAAAACCTCTTAGGCTGTGCCTACTCAGTCACCCTACAAAGTTTTGACCTACAATTGGAGTTGAAAGACAGTCCTACGTAACTGAGGTTTGGCAGAAGGTCAAAAACCCACACTGAAGTGGTTGTGTAGAAATGTCTCATAAGTGGTTTTACAAAACACTCCAAGATGGCAGAGTGAAACAAAATTATTAAAATGATACCCTTGCCCCGAAATAACTGCAGTGCAGAAGTGGCACAGTGAAAGAGTGCTTGCGTAGCATATAAAAAGTTCAGCATAGAAATGATGTAAAGAAATGTGCTGGTCACATGTACACAAACACTCATGTAGATACATACATAAATAAACACAAATAAACAAAATACAATCTTAAAAAGAACTTCTAAGGCAAGAGGGAAATGGTTCAATAGTTAAGAACAGTTGGTACACAATTATGAGAACCAAAATTCAAATCTGAACACAAACCAGGCTTCCTGCAACTGTCTCTAACTCCATCATGAAGGAGTTAGACTTCTTCATGAAGGCATCCTTTTCTGGATAGCACATGCCCACAGATTCACATACCCACTCAGATGCACATACCTATTCATGTGCACATACAACTCGTGTGCGTTTGTGAATTCATGCAGAAAATTTAATTCATTAAAAACATAATCTTAACATTTAAAAAAATAAATGGGCTTGTATCTTTTCTTAGGTCCTAACTATCACAATACTACATAAACTCTTGAGATTAAAGCAAATGCTTGTGGCAGGTAAATAGATTATGTTAGCAGTATAAGTAGATGGGAAAGAGAATGGGAATGAACAGTTACTATGTGTCTACAAAATACATAAAAGACCATCTCTGCTGGAAATGGTATTTTACAGTGTATGTAACTAAACTTCAACAATATTCACTTACAGTAATGGTAACTAGTATTCGACTCTAGGTCTCATTATGAAATCTTTGATATTATCACTGTGCCATTTTGCTTCCCTACATGCCAAAGTCTTGTAAAATTATGTTATGCTGACACACAAAAAGGCCAAATCCATGTTACTGAGAGAGAAAGGGAAGCAGGGTTCTGGGAGCTCTGACTTCAGTCTTTTCATTGCTTATGTTAGAGCTTCCCATTGTGGATAAGTATAGAAAAAACGTTTAAATTTCTTGGCTAAGTATGTGACTTTAATAAATGCATACATATGTTGGTGACTCATATAAGTAAATATGAAGGAAAGAAATGGGCTAGTCTGACTTGAAAATTGTGTGATTCTTAAAACTGAGGAGCAAGAAGAAAACGTCAGGTCTAATCTTTCATAGTGCAGAGATCAACATTTACCAGGAGATAAGAATGACTACAATTACGATCACAATGTAAAGTATTCCTGGCCCAGGCCTAGCATGGTGTAGACTTGCAGGAAGTTATGTGATGCTTTATTATCAAGTCTAATATACTATCTCACATCATGTATGAAGAAGCAAGGGTCCAGATAGGTCAAAGACATTACTGAAGGTCAAGTTGGTATTTATAGATAAAGCAAATGATGGACTCAAGTTGTCCAGTTCCTAAAGCCAAACTGTTTTCAGAATACCAGAAGTCAATTTTCTGGTTTCCTTGTCCTATCTTACATGCTCACACTTCCTCCAGGGTGGTCATGCCTGACCAACATCAGAATGCAGCACACAGCAATTCTAAGACAACAAAAAGGAATAGTCCTCTCCTTAACTGATTTGTTTTATTGGGTTTTAAACACCATCCAACATATTTGCCATTAAATTATTTGTCTATTCTTTAGAAAGACTCACGGCCTTTTATCATAATAAATGATATTTTAAAAAAAACCAAAACCCACAACAATGCTTGAAGGTTTCTATGGTGAAGAAATGCAAAACACACATCTGCCACTGAGTGGCAGGGCAGCAGAATAAGGGCCAAACACAAAGAGCTTTGGAGCAAGAAATTTTTTGTAGAAGGGGAAAGATCTAGAAATGGCCTCGTAACTCAAGCCTCTGTACATTTGTCTACCACATTTAGCTGACTCAAGTTTCACTAACAGTTGGTCACCATCATCCCTCACCTAGGAAGTGGGTTTTTAAAACCTACCCACTTCATCAAGCTGAGATGAGGAAAATGAAGAGGAGCTAAGTAGAACATTCCAGTACAGCCCACACACACACTTACACTTTAATACACCAACAACTACAATACCTAACAGTGCCTAGGGAAAATGCTCCTGCTAGCTACCCCTGCCTGTCAAATAGTTCCTTATTCCAACTTGGAGGAAGAACTGAAAAAGGGAGGGAGATTAATCTCATGATCACCATGGACCACACATTTACAGTGTGCTGGGCACTGTTCTAACCCTCTTCAACAATGAGTCTCAAATAAAATGTTTTGTTTTGGTTTTTTTACAGCTTTGTTATCCTATTTTGCTATGGCAACAGAGAAGTAACTACAACTCTAACATTTAAGAAGACATAGTTGCCTATATTCATTTTAGATGGTTTTTTCACAGGCAAACTTCAACTAGGAAAAGATCTGTTTGTTCTTGTGGATGCTGCTGATAAAATTCACTGTTCTTCAACCATCAAAACATTAAAAACTAATGGACAGAAACTAGGTGGGTTCTTCAGTGTACAATCAAGACACAACAAGATGTACCCTGTTTACACGAACAACTTCCAATGCCTTTCTGAGTCACTGCTTCTTATCACAGTGTGATAGGAAGAGGCTCCATTCCCCCAAACTCTCAGAAATTTAAAAAATGAAGCACAACTTTGACCAATGCAAGGAGACTGCTGAGGAGAGCACCTTGGAATGGGGATAAGAATGCCCAGAGCTCAGTGGACTGCCTTCACTATGAAATAAACACAATGACTGAAGCAACCACAGCAGTCTGTAAGCGATGAAGTACAGAACATAAAAAAGAACTCATACAAGGAAAATGAGAAGTAAAATAATATTGACCCTATCACTGTAACTAATGCTTTCTAAGAGTTAACAACTTAAGTCCTTAGGTTTTAAGCCATTGTCTTTATCATGGTCAAAAGCACCCTCAGAAGACCTAAGAATCCTTCTAAGTCCCTCATCTATGGCAGGGAATATCTTATCTGCCTTGCACCTTTTGTAAGCCTAGCACTTCTTTGCTTGCTTGCTTGCTTAATTTAAACTGATAGCAATCCAAATGAGTTTCCATATTAACACAGAGCACTGCTAATCACTGAACCTAACTGCTTCAGTGGAGTAAGTCTGACACAGCAAGATTGACTTGAGTCTCTTTCCTATAATTTGAATATTCAAAAAGAAGAGATCAAGCTCTTTCCCATGTTTCTATCAGTACAGTAAGGCATTTGAGGAGCTCCTGAGAACCACACTTTCCATCACACAGATAACGAATTTGTTGTGAACAAAAGAATTGACACATTTCTATTTCCTTTCCTCAGAGTGTAACAGATGAGATACTCTGAATGAGACTCACATCTAAAACATAAAAAGCTTAAGGAAATAGTAAGACACAAGTGAAGCTGCTAGCCAGTCATGGAATCAGTGAGGCCCATATTAAAGTAAAAAAATGAAATAGCAGGGGTGCCAGTCCATCCTTAAGCAAGCATTCTCCTAAGGAATTCTAGAAAACCCTGGATCTGTGACTTTATGCCAAAACCAGACAAGGCTTTCATCCCACTGAAGGCTAAAATCTCAGTGCAGCTTAGACTATTAATTCCCATATCAATGCAATAATCAATAGCAAACAAGCTCACCCTATATAACGAAGAGATATGGTAACTTTTAAGTTCAGTACGTCTATAGGAAAAAACTGTCCTAATAATTTAGGACCAGGGTGGACCTTCATACTGGCTCATCTCTATGGTTCATGCTAAATTAAAAATCTTTAGATGTTTATGTAGAAAATAAATGAGAGAAAACAACAACATTTAAAAAAAAAACTCATGAAGAACTTGATTTCCAGAAATTTTGAGGTAGTAGCACTTCAGACAATGACAAAAGAAAGCGATTTCCTCTGAAGGAATACAACATCAAGCCAGGCCTCAATGAATCCCCACAGATGAAATGTAAAAAAATATACAAGCATATGATCAAAATCACCACATGCAATGGAGAACTATATTTAGAATAGCTAATAGAGAAAGTAAGATCTGGAGACATCTTAACTATTAGAACTTTTACAGATAAACTATTTCAGTAGACTATCTTTATGGAACAGAAAATAAAATTGAAGCTTCAAAGTACAGAAAAATGAAAATGGCCCAATATATGGAGAAGATTCAAATGTAATTTTCCGAAACAAAAATATAAATAAAATTACTGTTTGTAACGAGCATAGAATAGATTTAGTAAACAAGAATAAATTATATGGCCAGGCAGTGGTGGCATGGGCCTTTAATCTCAGCACTCAGGAGACAGAAGTAAGTGGATCTCTGAATTCAAGACCAGCCTGGTCTACAGAATGAGTTCCAGAACAGCCAAGATTACACAGAGAAACCCTGTCTCAAAAACAAATACATTATTTAAATAAGGACCAGGCTAAATAGTAAAAATGCAAATGAAAAAGTTATATATATATATATATATATATATATATATATATATGTACACTAAAGCTCCAGAAAGAAGCAGACTAGGGAGCATTTGCATAGTTCTGAGTTCTCCAGGATTATTTAGAAAAACCAACTTCAAATCTGGAAATCTAACAAATATTGTACATAATTAATGAAGGGAAATAAACACTTGGATTCACAGGGTAAGACTGCAGAAAACAAAGGCAGAGAGAAAAATCTGAAAGCCAGAAAAAAAAAGGCACAGGACATTCTCCACTTATTACTTGAACAAAAACAAAAAAAGCCAAAACTAAGGGGAAGTGTCTATAATCTAGAGATCTATACCAAGCAAATTATGAGTTAAGGATAAAAGTAAAAGATACAAAGAAATGAAGGTATTTTCAGAATTTCCCAAATTTAAGGCAGCTTCTTGAGGCAGAAAAAATTATCTGAGATGCAGATACAGTAAATACAAAGGTCAGAACAATTTTTTAAAATGGCGATGTGAAACAAACTTATACTTACTTTGCAAGGCTAAGCAAACAACAAAAAGAGCCCTACTATTAGGAACAATAAAAGCATATTCTAAGAGGAGAAAACAGGCATTTAAACATTTCAATATCCTAACACCTTAAGGAAATAATCACAATCATTCATTTCAGGCTTAATTAAACATGCACAATAAAACATCTGGGACAGTAGCTAAAACATGAAATATAACCCACAATCCAGCCAAGGTCAAACATGAAATACACAGAATAACAATTTGTCAAAAACTTCAATCAATAAAAACAATCAAGAAAATAAACTAGAGAGCATATAAAAATATTAACTCAAAATATGCTAACATTTTCAACAACTGTAACTGAACTATAGATTTCAATTAATAAACAAGGAATTATCTGTTTAGATAGAGTTTATAAGGTACATCTCTAAAATATGGCAGATAATTTAAAAGTTAAAGCTATACCCATAAAAAATGATTCTGTTACCAATGCTTTATTTAGCATAAGCTAAAATAAGCTTCAGTATATAAAATATTAACAGACAAAAACAATGTGTCCTGCATAATGATAAGCAATTGGAAAACTAACAGTTTTATCAGTTTCATCCTATATTAGCACAACCTCCCTATACATAAAAGAAGAAAAAAACTGTAAGACAAACTGGCAAATTCCACTGTTGAAATTTAACTTTTTATAAATTTAATTTACAGGAAAATTTACTCTCTTGCTTGAGACACAGTTTTTTGACCATAAACACATCCATGTCATCACTATTGAAATTAGAATGTTGAGCAGTTGCATATGCTCAAAACATTAATAGCAGAAACGTCTTTCAATAACTGTTAAATCCAACAGACAGAAAAAAAAAAGTAGAACTCAGACACCCTCAGGTTACTAAAAAATAACCAAAATCTTTCTATGCAATTGGAAATATAAAAACCTTCCTGAGGCTACATAGATTCAGTAAAGAACGTAAAGGGTGCAAGCAAAGAACTCACTTGAGTTCCCAACACCCACATGGTAGCCATACTTGTAACTCCAACAGTGGGAAGGTACAGAAAAAAAAATACTTGAGGCTCTTACAGTGAGAAACTCTGTCTCAAAAACCAGTGTAGATGGCTTCTGAAAAGCAATACCTAGGGTAGAGCCTCTGGCCTCTACATGAACACATACATGTAAACACACAACCACGCACAAATAAATACACATACACAAACACTTCTAAATTATAATATAGATATGAAAATAACTGAGTAAGAACAGACAATCTTTTATGTCAGAATATGTAGAATACAAGTAAAGCAATATTTAAATGGCATTTATAGCTTATAATACTTAACCATGTAATTTGAGAAGTAAATTAATTTGTAATAATAATTATAAACTAATTATTCAACTTAAGAGAGCAGTAAGAGGAACAGGGGGATGTTTCAGCCTCTCAAGGTCCATGCAAAAAGCTGGGCATAGCACCCTACACCTGTAATCCTAAAACAGAGAGGCAGACCCTTTGGATTGCTATCAGTTTAAATTAAGCAAGCAAGCAA
Organism: Sigmodon hispidus; assembly: GCA_004025045.1. NCBI lineage: Eukaryota > Metazoa > Chordata > Mammalia > Rodentia > Cricetidae > Sigmodon > Sigmodon hispidus. The sequence continues at coordinate 325,461 of PVIH01000277.1, forward strand.
GCAAAGAAGTGCTAGGCTTACAAAAGGTGCAAGGCGGATAAGATATTCCCTGCCATAGTTGAGGGACTTAGAAGGATTCTTAGGTCTTTTGAGGGTGCTTTTGACCATGATAAAGACAATGGCTTAAAACCTAAGGACTTAAGTTGTTAACTCTTAGAAAGCATTAGTTACAGTGATAGGGTCAATATTATTTTACTTCTCATTTTCCTTGTATGAGTTCTTTTTTATATTCTGTACTTCATCGATTACATACTGCAGAGACAGGGGTAACCCAGGAGTTGACAGGCAGTCAGGCTGGCCAATCAGTAAGCTCTAGGCTCAGTGAGGGACTGACTCAGAAAATAAGGTAGAAAGCTATCCAGGAAGATACCTAACATTGACTTCTGCCTTTCACAAGTACATGTACTGGTACACATGTGCACATATGCTCACTTACTCGCTCCTACATACATACACACACACACACACACACATACACAGTAAATTAAGAGGTGGGCAGGGGAGTTCCTCTCAGGGGAGAGAAAGTTTCCCCTTTCCACGCACCACTGTACTGTTCCCACAACTTCAGACTCTTGTAATCCTCCTATCTCTTACCAACTCTAAACCCTTGCCATTTGTCAGGAACAATTAGAAGTTGGAAATAGGGGAGAACTTCCCATTCAAGGTCTTTCACACATCTCTTAAGTCTTTTTTTTGTCACAAAAGGAAAATATTCACAGGCTCTGGAAAGCCAGCAGGGAGGCAACATTGGGGAAAAAATTGGGGAACAATCAGGTTCCTTTAAGAATTAACAAAGTAAGAACACTTAAGATGACAGTACATTTTCAAAAAAAAAACTAACAGCATTGATTAAACAGAAATAACCCTTTAAAGATACAAAGATTCTCAGCCAGTAGTAAGTCTTAACATAAGACAAAAAGAAAATGAATGCTGAGACTTCTTGGGACCCAGCAATTCCATTCACCAGAACCACAAGAGCACAAAGAAACAAAGAAACAAAGCAAAAGATGAAGAAAGAAACCAAAGGAAGGGTGTGTCTCCAGACCACTCTCTACCTTTCTTCATGTCACTCACTTGCGATTATCGGAACCAATAAAATCTCGGGGCCCAGCCCATCACCCCCAAATCAAAAGTCCTTTCTAGTTTCCCACTCCACCAGCCAGCCTGTTACAAACTACCTTCTAGATGATTCTGCTAAATAGCAACTTCACCACCCATATTAATAGAAGGCCTGAGGATGTATACATAATGAAAACCAGGAAGTGCTTAACATCTATGCCTAGCTTTTCCAGTGAGCTCCCGAACTTCATTTTTCTTAAAACTTCATCTTACTAAGATGAGTTCAAATTATTTGGACACAATGACCTAATGAAATAAAAGCATGTGTGAGATTCAACATCCTCCAAGAACAATCCACAGAGTAATACTCATTTCTCTCTCCCTAAGACTGTAAATCCCTTCTAGGCAGGCAGGGGCCATTCCTATCCACTCAGGCAGATGACCTCAGCAGCTATCCAGGAACTTTTACAATCCACTCACCTTCAGGCTGCTTTTCTGAGAGTCTTGCCGAGGATGCATTTTCCATCGCAATACTTAAGATTCCAGTACAGAAATAAGCAAGATGGGAAGACGGAGAAAAGGGCAAACAAATAATTCATCTCCCCTCAAGTATACTCTACCACTCAAATTCTATTAAATAAACATCTTAAGGTAAAGTTACAAAGCTAAATCATAAAAATTATGAGAGAAAACTTACTAAAATGTTATTGACATGGAACTGTGATGACAGAAATTCATCAAAACATGGGGATTAGTGATAAACCCAGCACTCAACTGAGCTTTGTCTGGGCCTATTGGAATAGGCTTCTATTCTCAGCGCTCGGGAGACAGAGGAAGGAAGGAAGGCCTCTGAGTTCAGAGTCAGACTTCCATGATAGTTAGGGCTACACTGAGAAGATAATGTCAAGAAAAAAAGAAAGAAAAAAAGAAAAAAGCACAAGAAAGTCAATGAAGGATCAGAAAATCTCATTCTTAACTATAAAACCTGAAAGTGACTTCACCATTTCCAAACTGGCATAAGATTAATGATATTTGTTAATATTTCCAACCAAGTTTAGAAAGATAAACTACTGTAGTTCTTAATAGGCAGTTAGTGAGGTGTGTCAAATTTTATATAATCTATATAGAGATCATGTTTGGGGCTCTATCACTGCTCAGTGACTTACAGACTACAGAGCTGGAGGGAGGGTTAGGGGGCTGGGAGAGGCAGAACACAGCTGTGCTTAAACATGGAGATGCTGGCTCCATTTAATGACACATTAAGCATTCAAAGTAATAGGAGTCTACAAGCAAGTTGGAACTTCTCAAAAACACCAAGATTTCACTCAGGAAATAACTGCCCCAAACACACTAGCTGACTTCAGTGAGTGACCTCATCAGCACCCTGGCTCAGCACCCTTTCACACCATGCCTCGTTATTCTGTAACTTGTAGGAAACAACCAGAAATAATGTGGGATGATCTGGTTTGCTCTCTCAAAGAGCTTTATAAACTCATTCCTGACAGCTCTGAAAATAAAAATCAATGCTAATATTAAAACAAACAATCAAAACAAAACAAAACAAAAAATCCACTCAAATTCCTAGCTTGCAAAAGACCAATCAAGAGGATTATGGGTTTCCTTCCTCCTGCCCAGGTCTAAAGACTGCATTCCCTTGGGCTTTTATAGCCTTGGATAATATTTAATTGAATACTCTCTTCTGACTGCTCTATGTACTAGAGAATACTAATTTTAGAAAACCAGTTAGCTGTTTCTCTAACTGTATGTTGTTATAGCGAAGGTCAAATTTTTCACGGAAACTATGGCAACAACACCCCAGTAGTTTCTGCCGACAAGACTAAAACAAAATTCTTAAGACAGTATTCCACTTGATGGCTGAACCTGTACCGTGACTGTTCTGTTTCTTCTCTTTGCCTCAAATACCATTTGTGGGATGGCAGAGGGATGGAAAGAGGCCCCAGTTGCAGCGATTTGCTAGTGGGAGTCCAAGTGAGCTTATATGTAGTTGCATCACTAGTAACATTTTTAGACACATATAATTTTAGCAGCATAAAATACTGAGACATTTCAGAGGCACCCAAATTGGAACATAGATGTACCTGGAAAAATACCAGACTGGAGGGGGGGCACACACTGTAACATTTCAGTAAAAGAAATAATTCTGAATTTATTTTCTTAAGTATTGTAACTATGTAGATTAGCTTTTTCATACCATTCTGCAACTATTGGTCCGTGCCACAAGGAGAAAAGAATGGCTCTTTGAAGAGGTGTGTCTTGTTCTCCACACCTATGGATGTTCTCCTGTACTACTTCAAAACCAATACTATTGACAGGAGCATAATTTTGGCCTCGTGTATGCACGCCTCTGAGTGAGAACTGCCCTTGGAGCCAGACAGCACAAGCTGAAAGGCCTAAACCTCTCCCAGCTGGTCCCTCCCAGGAGCAGAGATAGAGAGGTGGCTCTGAAGAAAGACCAGACTGACTTTAATCTTCCCTTGTGAACAGTCTCAGCATGCCTGCTGCTCAGATAAGGGAGACACAACTTCCGCTTCTCTGTCTGCAGAGAACTGTAATTGTATACAGAAGACAGGATTACCATCACAAGCAAATGGCCTATCAGTTACTGAAGCTGATCAAGACCTGTGAAGAAAAACAGCTGAGGACTTCCTAAAGGCAGTGCTGTCTGGAATATCCTCCTGAGGACTGCCCACATTCAATGAAATCTACAAAACTCAGAAAGGTTAAAGTTGGTCTGCTTATGGATACATGAATGTAGTGTTTAACTATAGACAGATCAGTGTTTTAGGAGATGGCAAGAGCCATTCTGGGTCTTTCTACAAAATGCCCTGAAAGCTGCTAATGACATATTCAGTCACTATGGCTTTTAAGAATTGAGCACCTCAGGCTTTGCCACACATGTTGGCAGTGTTCCAGGTGCACTGGGTCATCCTGAACAGTACCACCATGTCTGTGTTATGAATCATCATTGCCATCAGGTGGGGAGACTAAACTTGGAAGGTTTACTAGGCCTGACCATAGCCACCTAGCTAAGTAAAAGGCAAGGCAAATTAATCCATATCTGACCCCACAGCAGGGACTCCTAGCCACGCCACTGACTCTCCACAGCAACTTTCTTGCTCACTGCAAACACATTGAGCAGGACCTGAACTTGGAAGGCCTTTGTTCTTGTCATTTGTTCATCTTTACACATATTCAGCAATTCCATCTCTTCACTACTTTGCAAGCTTCTCCGCCAACTAGACTGAACCCATTTGGTTTCCCAAGAACCTCTCAGCATGACTGTTGGATCTATACTCTCCAGCTGTTTGCTGATCCATGTCCCAATCATAAGGCTTCCACAGGAAGCCAAAGAGAAGAACAGCTGGGTCCTTTGGTGCAAAAACAACCACTGTCAAAGGAGAACATCTACCTAACCTCTGTCCTAGAGCAGAAATTCTTTCTCTGAGTCCACAACGGATGTTTTTGACCCAGAGGAAACAACTGGATGCAGGAGTCTTCAGGAGTAACGTATCCAGGCTTATAGTGTGGATCAAGTTCTTTACAGCTAAAGCACCCTGCTCACGCTTAGCCAAGTCCCACAGACCTGATTAGGAAGAGGTACCTATGGTCTCTGTAGGCATCTTGTAGGAGCCAGAGGTCTGTTTAAAACACAAAGTCCCACGCCTCACCTCATATCTCTTCTGTCCCTGGGACACAGTATGTCTATCCAAAGCAGAGCTAGGAAGTCACTAAGCAGCCAAGTGACACCCCCAGCCTTATACTGACTCTTCTAGTAGCAGAAAAGAGCAATGAAACAGTCTCTACACCTAGGCATAAAAATTGCAAAGGTGAGAGTGTGCAGACAAGGAGGGGTGTGTGGCCACACTTGTGATGAGAAGTGCTTCTCCGGCTTGTCTACAATGGGGTCTTGCACTGTTGGCTCAAGACCTAGCCTCTTGCCTACCCTGCCTTAGCTTGATTCCCACTGAACAACATGCCTGTTCAATTTGGTTTGTAGCAAGAGGCCCCAGATGGCTTTTGAGCAGTACAACTCTACAAATAGACACTCTGCAGTTCTCCAGATGTGGGTTCAAATCCAAGTCCAGCCTGGTTCCCCACTGTCTCTAGAATGACCACACCCAATTGTCAAATAGGAACAATAACACCACCTACATCACAGGGTTGCTTTAACCATTATTAATCAACGAACATATGGCCCTAACATAAGGCCAGATGCAAGGCAGCCAAAGAATCTTAAAACTGTAAACTTCAAAGGGGCAATAGATTCAACATATTAAGAAAAAAACACACAAAAACCAAACAAACCTTCTAAGGATGGATCAGCTTCCTCTCATGATCACAAACACCTAAGATGATCAACTTATAAAGACAAAGATTTGTTTGGCTAACAGTTTTGGAGCTCATGAGGTCTGTTCAAAACACAAAGCAGCACAATACAGTAAGATCATGGGGTAGAACAGTCGACTCAGTACCAAACAAAGGAGAGAAAGAACAGGGAATCCAGGTCATCCCCCTCCCCACTCCCAACTACTCTGCAAAAGACCTAAAAGTCTTCTCACTAGGCCATACTGCTTAAAGGTAACACCACATCCTTGTTGCCCAAGCCTTTGGGGGCCAATCAAGATCCAGCATGTAGCAAAACAAGAGACTTTCCAGGGAGAAGAGAAACCTTTACAGAACTACCAGACTCATGACTTTTGGAAAGAGATTACGGCATGAGACAGCACATTGAAAAGATCACAGGCCAGTTGCCTTGAAATGTCATCAATGAAAACACAGTTGGGCTGGGAACCATGAAATGCCATACCAGGAAAAACACTGACTCCTCTTCAAACTGGCTTTTACCAAGGATCAACATTACAAGCACTGGACCACACAGGCAGGACAAAGTGGTACGTCCACATGCTCCAAAGTGTAGGTGGGAAGACAAAGTAGAAGGTGGCTGTAATCAACCTGTACTAGAAGGTCAGGGTTATAGTTAGAATGTATCTCTAGTCTATAGTTGTAGCTCAGAATAACGTATCTGGGAGCGCATAGCAGAGGCAACTGAGAAATGCAATGATTCTTCCTGGGACAAAAAAAAAAAAAAAAAGACAAGAGTTGTGTTGGAGCCAGACTACCTGGTTCTCCATTCTGGCTCTGTCATTTTTAGCTATATGATCTTGAACCAAATATTCCACATCTTGCATGTCAGTTTCCCCCTCCATAAAAGAGGACTTTACTTATAGAATTGTTCTCAGACTAAATAAACTGATGTATGTAAAGGAAACTGTACAAATTAAATAAACTGATTTAACTAATTTAATTAAAGACTATACAAAGTACTCAGAGCCATGTACTTGTATTTATGGAACGTAGGTTATTACTCACACAGGAAGACAGAACAAAACTTTTGGGTGTATGTTTTAAGAGTAAGAGGAAACCCTGGGTACATTCTGACCCCACCTTTGACACAGCATCATTCTCTGCAGAATTAGAGCAGAATGGCTCTAATTTCTTCACTTGTCAAATGAGGAAGGGACAAAGTTATCATAAGCTCAAGTGATTCACCTCATGTTCGTCTTCACTGATGCCCTCAAGACAGGATTATAAAAACCCTCTGCCAAAAGAAAGGTCCTTAATCAACCACTACATACTGCTGTCAGAAGAACCATACAATGATATGACAATTTGACCCAATTACACTGGCTGGGATTTCAAAAGCCATTTGTTCTTGAATGAAGGAAGCCACATCTCATCAGTGGGATTGAATTAGATGACATGGTAATCATATTTATTTTGCTGGAAACATTTTCAGTATACACAGTTGAAAATTATTCTCCATTAGCAAGTGAATTAACTATTAGGCTAAGTGAATATAAAACAGACATTTTAGTTCTATTTTCCAAGGGTGAGTCAAATATTCAAAAATGAATGGGCTCAGAGCATGAGAATATCCATGCTCATGCATTATGTGAAGGACCTCAGACATACATTTCATATCTTTCAGAAAGTGGGCAGAAACACAGGGAGCTGCTTGCAAAAGTGTGTGGGCCTCCTGCAATAATCAAGCTGTAGGAAGCAACCCCACTGATTGTGTTAACACCCTGGAAGCATGCTAGGTTGCCCAGGGAATTGATTTAAATTACAGCTTTGTTCTCTTTAAATGGAGTCTGTTGGTGCCAGATTGAGATAAGCTAGCAAATCTGAACCGAAGATTACAAAAACCTATTAATCTTTTTATTAAATTTGAATTGACTTTGTGAATAAAAAACAAGTTGTAAGAGCCTCTCCTACAAGGCAGCTTCGAGCATGCGCGATATCTTCAATATGCCCTGTGGTATGAAGCTGACACATACCTTAAATAGACTGATTTTTCTCCCTTACTTAACAAGACAGGCAGAAAGTAAGCTCAGTATTCCTATCATGAATTAGAATCAGAAGAACAAACAAAATTTAAGTTAGGCCCTCCCCTTGCATGTAGGTATTTAAAACTAAATAAGATATGGGTTCATTCCTTGGATGCCCTGCCAAAAGGAAGGGGGGGGTGTTGCTTAGCAACAATTAAAATAATATGCAGCAAAGGAGCAGGGTTTGAAAGAAAGCTAAGCCAGCAAGCTTGCCTTATTCACCCTGGAAGACCTCTGTGACCCAAAAATCCTGGCTGTGTCTCCTTCTGGCCCCAGGGTAGAGTCTGGCTGTTTCCTTCTTATCTTGACAGAGACAACTTGTAATCCCAAGGAAATGGGGATCTACTTCTAAGCAGCAAGAGGCTCCTGAATACCAAGGCTTTCTTGTGTAATATAAACCTGCCCATTTCTAGTCTGGGCTGCAGTGTTTGTAGTTGGAAGGGAATTGAGGAGATATTTCACTTACACTGCACTTAACAAATGGAGAAACTGATACATAAGACAGAATGATTACTCCAAAATAATGAGGCAGCTTTTTCTACCTTTGGACTCAGATGGCAACCTTTCCTCAGTCCTAGCTTAATTGCAGGCAAGTCTATGGTCCAGTAAGTAGGTCTTAACAATTTGTATCACTGACTTTAAAATCTGCCACTTTGGGTGGAGACACCTACCAAAGTTGCCAGGTGGTTTCAAGGCCAACTGCAAGAGCATGGAGCAGATAGGAAACACGTCATTCCTTCTTCCCCCACTGAAGCAGCCTCACAGAGGGACTGGCATCCTGTAAGAACTCTAGAAATGGAGAACAAGGGATCTGGCAGAAGTAAAAATGCCTCCAGCCTGCACCTCAGATCCGTAGCTATGCACTGGGCCTCAGAAAGACTCACCCTGGAAAGCAAAATGTCGGTCTCCAGGACCATCCCAAAAGTTAGACTCCCAGACTGTCTCTGTCCCATGCAGGGCCCCAGCTGAGGAACCAGACACTTTCAGCCAACACTCAAGATGAAATGCCCAGACACTGGGCTACACTGTCCTGGACTAGACCCTAAATGGCACTACAAATAGGCCCCAAATCGTATGGAGATTATACATATTTCTGAGCTTGTGTTGGGATCAGCCAAAGACTCATTATGCCCAAGAGCTCAGGCCTACCTCCTCCTTCCCTCCCTCCCTCCTTCTTAGCATTCCTTCTCATTGAAATAATCCTAAGTAAAAGCTAAACGTAAGAACAGAAATGTAACATCTTGTCTGTTCTCAATTAGAAACTATGACAGTGACAGGGGTCATACCCTTGGAGAACCTCTGTGCCAGGGGTTAAAAACAATCTACAAGGCAAAGAGAGAAAAAGCAGAGTCCAGCCCTCAGATCTCGAACATTCAGGCTCACTGGGACACTGTAAGCCTGAATAGCACGAACAGATGTGCCCTGCTCTGGGGAGGTGCCACAGAGCCAAAGAGAAACCCCCATACAAAGAGTGTCACTATCTACTCTGCTCCAGTAGGACAGAGGAAAGTATTTTGCCCACTATCCTTCTGCTTGTATATATAACTACTGTGGTGTGGGAACAGATGACTTCTCAGACAATGCTGGTAACTTTTCTCCCTGGATTATCAGTGGCTGTCATATGGAAGGTAAGCAATAAATGTTTGTTGAATGAATGCTAACCAGCCTAGGAAGGGGCATCTGACCGTCTATGGGCAAGTTACTCAACTCCTTGGTGTAAGCATTCCCATGGTGTAGAGCTGTTGACATGCCCCTGGGCATGCTATGCAAACAAGGGCCCACATGCCCTCTTAAAAAAAACTGCTCACACAAGATTGTTTCTCTTTTTCTCTTTTTTCTTTCGCTTCTCCCGCATCTCTGCTTCCCTACTAATAAACTCTAGTGTGGTATTCCTGGTGTTGAGATTCTATTCATGGGCAAAAAAACAACACTTGGAGCTTCCATTTCCTCTGCTGCATAATGGATACACCAATATCCACTCCAAGGAAGTGGGCCACAGACACAAATTAAAAGAAGTCACTCATCAGGACAATGCTTTGCATAAGTAGATGTCTATGATCAACTGTTAAATATATCATGGGTCTCTGTCTCTCAGGAAAACCCCAAGATTCTTAAAAGCACAGGAAACTATGTTCAACTCAGCTTGTTGTCCATCTGCCCCGCCCCCCAGCAGAACCAGCAGTTAGTACATGATGTTGTCTCAGTGATACACCGGCTTGGGTGGGATAACAATGTTTGAAACCCATCACACCATGGAAAAAGAGCAGAAACCCAAGGGCAGAGAAGACAGCAGAACACACTTGCACACTGCAGCCTGATGCAGGTCCTTCCCCAATTCATGTACCTACTGAAATGATGTGACTTTGTTTCCTTTCACTTCAATTCTTCCCTGCCCAAGTTCTCTGTCTCCTACGAGGCCCCTTCTTCCCCATTCTGTCCTCCCTCTCCTTCCCTCTAAACCGGGGTCTCCCTGCAGTCCTGGCAGGCCTCAACCCACAGTCCTCCTCTCTGGGTCTCCTAAATGCTGAAGTTTCACGTGGTGGGAAGTACCCCACGTCTGCCATTCCCACCTTAAATGGACACATCTTTTAACAGATTGTTTTCAGAAGCTCAACAGTTTTTACAAATTTAATTGCTGCAGTTTAGTAATGTTGATATGATAACACTGCTCCAAGGTCAAGAATCTGAGGCCAAGGTTTTTCTCTTACAGTGAAAGTTTCAAGGACAAAAAAATGACCATTACCCCAGTGTGGAAAAGAGATTACACAATAGATGGTGTAACCAACTCTAAAGCCAGTTTGATTCTCTCAAAGCCTGGATTCCCTTCTTTCCACTCCAACCACCCTGGAGGTTATTAATGCAAAGGGAGCAGAGGCCCAAGATGAAAATGGGAACTAGCTGTCAGTTTCCATCTTTCCTTTATAGAAAGTACTTTTTATATTTAGTATCTTGAAGGGAGGGGAAGGATGTGGAGAGATGGGAAGAGCAAAAGATAATACAGAGAAAGGAATTCACTAACCACAAAGTTTCTATTCCTGGTTTCAATCTGATGTTTGTCTTCCTTATTCTTCCTATATTGTAAGCACAGCTAACAACCCTCAGAGACAACAGTGATTGTGCTCCACTGGGCAGACTCTAACACACTCAAATGCTATCACTGACAAAAGAACCAAGGTACCTAAAGGATCTCAGCTATTTCCTGTCATCACACAGAGGGCAAGGACACGGTTCAAATTCATTCAGATGTAAAAGTTTGTTCATCCCTACAAGGTTTGAGGCAGGAGATATGGTCAAGGAAATGACGTGCATGAAAAAAAATTCACTTGGAAATGCACTTGCAAGCATCAGAGAAAATCAAGGGCACTCAATGCTTAGCCCTTCTGCATCCACTGTACAAAGCAAAAGCTAGTGTTATTAAGAAGCCACCCATCCTAATCACTGTTTCTCCACATTATCTTAAATTCTATTACCTCTGTAAGGAAGGAAAGCCCCCATTCTACAGGAAGGCAAGCTCGAAAAATTACAGTCTCTCAAGAACACTCAAACTATCCAGGAGAGCAATGGCCCTTAGATCTAGGCATGGGGAGTCCATGTGTACACCCTTACCATCCAGAGTAATGGTGGACTGTTCATTTCACTGAAGGAGTCACATAGAGTTCCCCGACTTCTGCTACTATTTACGCATATCGGGTTCTGTCTAAGAACCCAAACTGAAAACTGTAAGCATAATGAAGGCTTACAAGGCACTACACTGCTTTTTTTTTTTTCAAGTTAGTGTTTCTGTTTTGTTTTTATTTTTGATACATAGCTGGGGTATAATATGATGTGTCAACTCATATAATTGTTATCTTATAATCTAATCAATGTCCTAAACTTTCCTGTCATTTTAAATAGTTATCATTTTGTTTCGGCTTTCTTTTTGTGCTACTAAGAGGTCAAATCCATGCCCTCATACATGTGAGGCAGGATTTCTACCATGAAGCCACATCCTACGTCTTTATAATTTCTTCATGATACAAATATTCAAACTCATCTCTTCTAGGTACTTGAAAACACTCACTGCATGATTATGAGCTATGGCTACCCTACTCTGCACTAGAATTCACCAGGACCTATTTCTTCGAACCTCATCTGCTACTTATCTTCTCTGTGAACTCTGGTAACCACTGCTTTATTCTCAACTTTTATAAGTTTTGAGGATTCCTCATGAATGAAAACACAGCCTTTTCTCTCCATTCCTGTCCTGCTTCATTGCCACAGTGTCTTCCGGGTCCTGCTACCTTGTCATAACTGATAGAATTTCAAGTACTGAATTCTTCACACATAGTTATCTCACAGAGATTAAATAATTTGGTCAGTGTCATATAGGTAAAAACCCATAGAACTTTCATTTGAACCAGAAAAGCTCACTGGTCTAAGGTTCCATATTCTTAAATAGCAGGGTTGCAGATCTCACAAGTAACTCCCAAAACTAGAACCCCAAAGTCATATGCTATGGGGAGCAGAATATGAACAGGCTCCCTCCAATTTCCATCTACTAAAGAAGAGTTTAGAATGGTTCTCGATATGAGCAAACAGCTCAGAGAATGAAAACTAAAGCAAATTCAAGGGGCTCAGGGAGGCTCTGCCGATCGCTCAGATAAAGGCCCCATCATTCCACTGGCCCATTGCCCACATCTCTCTATTTCCATATGTGTTTGTTCAAATGCCGGACGCAAAGGATCCATGAAGAATGACCAAGAATTCCTGCAAACTGCTCAGCTGCCTCCTGCACAATTTCTAAGCCACCAAAATGACCTTCAGCTTCAAAATGTACTTATAGTTACAGAGGCAGCAAGCAACCTCTTCTAAAAGAGACTTTCTACTTCACTTATGGGGACAAGTTCTTTAAACAGAAGACACAACAGCTGAAGAAATGCTTTCAAAAAACATTTAAAATATTTTCTCCCCAAGTCCCAAGGTGGAGATCTCTCCAGCTCTGCAGCAACCTCAAGAGGCAGCTTGGCCAGGCTTCTTACCTGCATGAAGGGAACTCAGAGTCGGCACACCGAGGTTAGCAAACTCTGACCCATATTCACAAAACCTGCAGCTCAACTCATTTTGAACCAGATTTCCCACTAGCACAAACCAGTTCACAACCTAGAAACTACCTAGAAAAATGAATAAACCAAGTCACTGTCTCATTCCTCCCTGTAGAACTAAGGCAGGACATAAAAATGAGGCTGGTTATTTCCAAATGGCCTCTACCAGGCTGATTGCAAACAGTCTCTTCAAAAATCAGCCACCAGAGAGGCATCTAAGCAAGAGCCACTCAGACCCTATTGCCAAGGAAACAAACATGGCTCTTTACTTCCTCTGCACTGGCCATATTTACTTTAATATCCTAAGCCTGTATTCAAATAGCCAGCTGATCATTAGTGATAAAGAAAAAAATGGGTGAGACATAAGGTTAAGTGAAATTAAGCAGGCGCAGAAAAATAAATATTGTATAATCACTCTTATTTGTAAAATCTTAAAAACTTAAACTCAGAGAGGCAGACAGTAGAGTAGAGGTTACTAGGTACTGGGGTTAAGACGGGAGGCTGGAGAGGTCAGAGGCTCCTAGACCTCACTTAGATGGGAGGAACAGATTCAAAAGATTTACTGTACAACATGGTGACAATAGCAAAGTGAACACTCAGAAATCTCAAAGTAAATCTGGAGAACTCACATCACAAAAGCAACATGAAGAAGTCCATGTTAATTAGCCCAGTTTAGGCACTCCACAATGTATGTACAATTTTGTTAGCTTAACAATGAAAAATAATAATTGGCAATATTTTTTACATAATGAATAGCCATTGGTTAACTTTATTCACTGCATTAAATTCATCCCAGGTCTTTCTTGACCCCAAGGCTGAGATGGATCCAGGACCCAGCACCTGCTCCTCCTGACAAGTATCCCTTTTCAGTGTCCCAACTGCAAAAGCTAGGCCTAGATTAGCCCTTTCCTCAGCAAGGAAATTGGTAACTTGTAGTTATTAGCAATGATTCTTAATGGTTGCACAAGAGAATTACCCAGGGAGCTTTAGAAAAACCCCAATGTCCAATTAAATCAGGAACATGGCAGGTGGGAACAGTTATTAGGATTTTTCATAGCTTTCAGGGTGAATTCCTTGTGCAGCCAAACTTGAAATACAAACTCCTAATTCCGTCTGCCTCTAGCTATGTGACCACAGGTAAGAGTCTAGTCTGAGTCTAATCAATCCCTGCCCAGTGTAGAGGAGATATGACCCTCCACCTGAGCTAACCCAGACAGCATCCTCGATCAGCAGTGACCAACACAGTCAATGATGGGCTGGGAATTAATTCTCTAAGTGATATCATGGTCATTAGATAAAACCTTTCATTTCTGTTCCACTCAAGATTTTGCTTTAGAACAAGACATGGTGGGGGGTGGAAACAAGAAATTCAGCAGAAGCAATAGCTGCTTCAATTTTCTGTGACTCATCTTTTTAAAAATACTTTTCCCTCATCCTCAGGTGAAAACATTCTCCTGATAGCCCTGTGCCAGTTGGATGCAGCTCAGCATCATGCTGCATCCAAATGGCTCCTTTCCATCTGAACGCCTGCCTTCTATTTCATCCTAATTTCTTTAGCTTTCATCCAAAGGAGTCAAACAGTTTCTAAATCACTCAACACAAAGAATTTAGAAGTCAGATGATAGAACCCGCAGATGGCAAGTGCAGAATCCTCTGTGACTGAGGCCATGAGTCAAACACCTAAGCCAGTGGGTTCCCAATCCTACTACATAAAAGAATCACTGTGTCACTAGGATAGCCAAGTTGTTAAGGCATTGGACTCAAGATCCAACAGAAATAGGTCTGCCGTGGTCTGAGCCACACTTTCAGTAGGACCTCATTAAACATGCAATTCTTATTGTTGTAATGGGAGAAAAGGTCTCATGGGTCTCCCTGACCATTTGAGTCCAATCCTTCAAACTCACATGATGAAAGGGGAAAAGCAACTCCAGCAAGATGCCCTCTGACATCCCCCAACGGTGGCACACACAAAATTAATAAACAAATGAATAATAAAAGTATTTTTAAGCCACCTTGGAAGCCCTAAAAAGTGTTAGGGCGTAGCTATGTGCAGTGGCACATACATTTAAACACAGCACTAGAAGGATCTTGGTAAATTCAAGGCCAGCCTGGTCTACACAGCAGGTTCCAGGACGGCCAGAGATACAGAGTGAGATTCTATTTCGAAAACAACCAAACAAACAACAAACAAAAAATAGTGCCCAACCTGAGGGTTAATTTAATTGGTCCAGAGCATCTATGAAATTCGAAACCTTCTCTAGCTAACTCTAAGATGTGGCTGAAACTGAGAAGCACTTTCTACCACCATCACAACAGAAGATAGAAATAAAGCCGTGGCATCTAAGATGCCAACTTCAACTCAAACACTCTCTGCAATAAGCTAAGCTACCTCCTGAGAAAAATTAAAAGCACAGGGCCACAGAAGTGACATTAATAAGAAAGTTTCCCTGCTGTACCTTTTAGCTCACATACAAGTATAATAATCAAGAATCTCTCATTCCAGGTAAGGCAGCCAAGAATTACCAAGGCCCTAACAGGGATCATGAGATCTGCTCAAATAGTTCATGCTCCCTATGACTGGGTCCTTAAATCCCACTTGTTTGGAAAAATAGCTGTACTAATGAAAAGCTTTCAGATGAATTAGCATTTGGCAACACATATTCTGTAGACAAACTAAGGCCCTAAAAAAGCCATGCCAATCTTGACTAGGAATTTATTTATGCATTTTTTTCAAGAAGTCTTAATGCCAGGACTTGAATCTGATTTTGAAAATTATACTTAAGTAAATAAACCTAAGGTTGCTACAGGAAGGAAGAATGGACTGAAAGCAGAAAGGGAAGGGGGGGGCAGCTGCCCTCAGTCACAGGAACATCCTTCATACATTATCCAGGAAGTCCAGGTGATCGACCACTACATCAAATCCACAACTTTACCTCTGAATTTCTTGGGTGGATTGTTAAGGTCCCCAGCTTCTGGCTGCACAACACAGCGATCATCAACCAGGCTGCAAAAAGAAAAACAAACAAATGTTGTATCACATCAAACCCACGGAAACAAAACCTTCAATAAGCATTATGTAAAAGCCGGGTATCCCTGGGCTTTTCCTATGTAACATTTAGAATGCCACATTCCTCTGCCAGTGAGTTGTTGGCAAAGGAATGAAATATTCTATGCATGGAGTGAAATAAACCTAATCCCAAGCCCATCCAACAATCTGGTTCTGTGATGGACATGTTACTGCTTTCTGTAGTTTCTTTTCCCAGAACCACATCTGTGACAGATTTGCACACAACATGCAATATTGCTGAAGTCTGGAAGACACAGCCCAGGGTCAATGCATTCAATGAATGGTAGGTGAGGAGCCAACTCTGCACCAGGAACTGTACCAAGTCCTAGGATGTGAGGACTAAAGTGAGCCAGGCCCCAGCCCCAAAGAAGTTCAGGGCTTAGGCTTAGAAGCCATAAAAACCAACTAACAAGTAAGGTATAACCTAAGAAGGAAGGAGAGAGAACAGACAGGGGCCACTGTGCCAGAGGCCTTCTGAAGGCTTTCAGGACTGTAGAAAGAGCTGAGATAGCAGCTCGAGAATGAGGAGTGGAGCGGTGTCAGGTAATGGGAACCAACAGCAAAGGCACAGGAGCAGAAAGGGCTGGGAGCGTCCGAAGCACAGTGAGGTTCCACATAAGCAATAGTTTACATGAAGACTGATAACTCAAGTTCTGACTCCATTAAGACTTAATTTAACTTGTAAAATTCTTTTTAAGAGAATCACTAGAAATATAAACATATTTTTGAGCTTCTGAGATACTAAGATACTATGAAGTTATATGACTTATCCAAGTTCCTAAAACTAAGAGAGCCAGCTCATTTCCCACATGGCCATGGAACTTGGTTCCAGGTACCATGGGAACATTTCTGGAACCTCTTCCTGGTCTTTCCTCCAAAACTGACATTTATCTCCTGAAGTCTGCCCTGCCTGATTCTGAGTGTTGTTTCTCTAAACTAAACTATATATCCCACAGAAACCTTTCTTGCCCAGAAACTCTCCTCCTCCACTCTCCCAACCAAACTCTATGAAAGCAACGGAATGGGCTCCCTACTTTGTGGCTGAGAAGATGCCCCAGGCACAAGTTCAGTATCTGTCAAGGGGAGTGAACCAGTGTTAAGAATGTCCCTTTGCCTTCAAAACACAAGACTTCACTATGCATCTACAAGAGGCAGTGTTCAGGGTGGTCAGTGGTCTGGGGGTTTTCTACAAAAATCAAGAGTATAATGTACACATATAAAATCTCTACTCTGGGCCCCTGGATGAACAATGAACCCTAACCCTAACCCCATCCCTCCTTCGAGGGTACAGTGAAACTCTGTTCCTGGAAGGTATTCGTAAGTTCCAAATGTGATTTAACACCACACCATACATTAGTGTAGATTCTCTCTCTCTCTCTCTCTCTCTCTCTCTCTCTCTCTCTCTCTCACACACACACACACACACACACTAGCTTGGCTCTCCAAGGTCCTGCTGGAATTCTAAAGTTCAAGGAGTCATAAAGTCACTGAGAGGTAACCATCACCAGTCTATATAAACAGGATATATAGGGGCTGGAGAGATGGCTCAGAGGTATATAGACACCAAGTCCCATGAAGACTGACAGTCACTCATTGTATCCATGACAGGTATTCCATAAATGTTAAGCACATTCCAAGAAAGAGAAGTGGTTAAGTTTAACTTTCCACAATTAATGTTTGTGTAAGATATTCTCAAATATGTGTGACTGAGAAGATGAATAATACTCATCTGAAGAAATAGTACCCAAAGTTTAAAAAAAACATACAACATAACTTTATGAGGGAACTCAACACAGAATACTTGAGAAAAATATTAAAGCAAAGAATATGCACCCCTAGAAATTTTAAGAATGGTGCATACCTATAGTTGTGAACTGAGAAAACTGAGGCAAGCAGACTGTAAGTTCAAGGTCCTACTAGGCTCAAAATAATATAATGCTGGATAGTGGTAGAGCATACCTTTAATCCCAGCACTCAGGAGGCAGAGGCAAGTAGATCTCTTGTGAGTTCAGGGCCAGCCTGGTCTACAGTGAGTTTCAGGACATAATAGCTACCCAGAGAAACACTGCCTCAAAATAATAATAATAATAATAATAATAATAATAATAATAATAAAAACAATGGATGTCCTCCTCAAAGGGAAGAAGGATGCTCTAAGATTTTAGAGGCAGCATCTATGAGGTCAGAAACAACAGAATAAGAACAGGTGTATGATGGAGCTGAGGTTTGACAGGCACCCAGGCAGGCTTGAGCAGACAGGGAAGCCAGAAAAAGCTGCTCCACAAAGGTTATCTGTTAAGACTCCTGGCCTTGGAGACCCAAGTCTTCTGAGCCATGAAACTTGGGCAGGTGACTGCTCCTGCCTGAACCACACAAGTGTCCTTTCCATACACAGTGAGGATGGCAGTGCTCACCACTAAGAGGATGCTTGGGAATCAAGAGGATAATAGAGGACCGAAACTTAGATGAGCACCTGGCACACAGTGAACACCACCCGCAGGGTTAGAGAGTGCTTACCACTGCTGCACAGTACTGTAGTCAATGCTGAAAAATAAGAAGAGGGTGAACAATTTAACCACGGGGATAAAAAAAGGAAGGAGGGAGCCAAGGTGGCCATCATAAGAGAGGCATGAATAGCAGGAAGCCTGTTTACCCAAAGCCACAGAAGATTAGCTATTAAGGGTGGGTCCACTACACAGAGAGATCAAGCATAGGAAGAAGCTATGGGTGAGTTCTGAAAATAAACTCTATAGAATGAGAACATAGGTCTAAGTGAGGTATAATTCTGTTATCTAAAATAATTTCCTGGAGTTGGGGGTGGAATGTGAAGTAACCTGAATGAGCACTTAACAATGCTCACTCTGCACAAATACCAGAAAATAAGCCCGCTTCCAGTAATAGCTGTAATTACATCGGACATTCTGGCTGCTGCAAGAATGAGGCTTTTGGAAAATCTGCTGGCCTGTCTATTGCCCCCATTTATTTGAAACTAGGTCTTGCCAAAATCAACAATGCCACCCAAGCCTAGCTACTCCTTCGTACACAAAGACGACAGACTACTATTCTGGAATGAGCTACCTCGATTCTCCATTCTGCCTGTCTGCCTGTAGGGGCTACTACACCTTACACATCCTCCCTTTAACAACAGGAGTGGGCGGGGAGAGGGAGATAATAATCCGAGCTCGGCACACACCATGGAACATATTTATAGCCTTCCAAGTTCAATGAAGACTGATTGAAGGAGGCACAAATGGACAAGAGTGATCACAGAACTTGGTACAATTTGAAACTCTCAGATGCAGTTGGTTATTTAAAGTATGGAAGGCTCTGCTCCAGAGAAAAGAGAGAAGCGTGCAAGCAGTGGTAGTCTTTGCTCAGACTAAGCACAAGCCAGGGTTGGAAAAGATAAGCCAAAAAGCTTTCCACAAAGCCAAAAAGCACTTCTTTGGGTCTGTGTGTATTAATCTTTAAATTGTATCCCCTATTCTTAGTCCTTTCCTTCTTATATAAGAGCAGACTATAACAAATTTGAAATTAATAGAGCCTTAACTAAAAAAGTTTTGATCTTTCAAAACTGACAGAAACGCTTTTGTGTAAAAGGTTAAGTGACTAATGGGATTCGCTAATTTCAAGCAGACTTTGAGAAAGTTGAGTAATGTGATAACATTCTTATCTTACAAAGATCTATTTTAAGCAGATGTTATGGTTATCTTAAACAACCCCCCCATAAGTACTTTCACACTCTTACCCCAAGGTGCTGATGAACCCATTCGTAGACCCCTCCGCATACAGAGAACAAATGTCTCCAATGTGCAGGAAACTAGACATTTTGTCAGACATGTCTTCGTTGAAAATCCTAGACAAAGTAAAACATGCAACATTGTTAGCAGAAGAGAAATGATGAGGGAGGAAAAAAAAATGTCACAAAGATTTGGCTCAGCTTGGTTTCACCCTAAGTGCATTACTTCAAATTCAAATGTAAATAGGCATTTGACAAGCAGGCAATCCCATAAGCCAACTGAGGACATATGCAACTACATTCTGTTCCGTGTATTAAATCCTGGATATTCCAATCACAGTATCATTTGATTCTAACAGAGCCACATTTGAGTCAGGCTCACCCCTCGGAAGACCCCTTAGCAATATTGACTATCCAGACAGCAGAGAACCCAGCCAAGAACTTCAGCGCTTAAGGATCTGGAAACTCTGACTTGTGACACATTAACATATCCAGTGTGCCTGGGGAACATGAAGTCAGAAGGAAACACCTGGTACAAAACTTAGCACCGGCAAAGCTGTGGTGCCTGGGTTAAGGAATCAAAGCAACAGAATAACATTAATCAAAGGAAACCTGGGAACAAGTATCACAGTGCCTTAGAGGCCTTTTCAAAGGTCAACAACAGTATAGTCCCAGACAAATGCTGCTATATGTCCTTCCTTCTTTACCAAGAAACACTCCTGGATGTACCTAGACCCTTGCCCCATCCTAGCCCCAAACTCTTCCCCATTCAGGCACTAATCAACAGTAAAAGTCCCTGGCTACTTTACATGGATACTTAGTAGTTCAAGAAAAGTACTCCTCAGTTCCAGGAAATCTCTACAAAGCCCAGAAACACACACACACACACACACACACACACACACACACACACACACACACACTGAAGTGATTCCTACCAACAGTTTTCACTAGGGCCATGAACATTGAGGAACAGGCGTCAACTGCAAGATGTTAAACTGACGTTCAGCAAACAAACTCAGCCATGTGGGAAGCAGTGGCCCTGGTGTGGACCACAGAGTTTCCCAATGTTTCCTTAGAACCTGGTGTGTAGATTCAGGAGTCCAGGTTTTCCTCTAAGCCAAGACTTCTCTGGCCACCTTTCCCGCCTCTACAAACTCAAATAAATCATTTCCTCCACTGAGCCACGAGAGTTATAATGATGTGGAGGGGTAGAAAGCATTCTCTTCCTTCCAACTGTTCTCTGGGTGCCAAGTTTTCCTCTGCAAACTTCTGGAAGCATTCTCCTCCCTCAGCAGGAATGCCAGATGTGGCAAGCAAACTGTTGAGAGAAGCACCTCCCCGGTCTCTGAGAAGCTGCAGGGAAAGCTGCTCACCGCTCCAACAACCCAGACACTTTGGGAGAGACAGGCATACACTTATTTATAGGTTAGTCAGCAACCCAAAACATAATCAGCGCTCAGACAAAACAACCCTCATCTCTAGAGCCGGAGACGGACACTCAAAGAGCATGCAGAGGAACAATACTCCAGTTACCGCTCTCTAGAGTCGTGTCAATCATGTTGCTATTTCTTCCTAAGGATGTTGTATCTAGAGCCAAATCAATGTTTTCAACAACACAAACAAAGGAGGCACCACCAATGGAACCCCCGCAAAATCATTATTGCTTTTATTACCTCCTACTTAAAAGCTTTGTCATAAAGGGCTAGGAAGTTAGTATACTTTGGGGACCAACAGTTCCTTTCTTTCGGAAAAAGAAGAGTTTTTAGATAGCATGTAGCCCAGGCTAGCCTTCAACTCAAGAGCCTACTACCTTGCCTCAGACTCTTCAGTGCTGAAATTACATGGCTCATGAATAGGGATCAAACCCAGATCCCTATTCATGAGCCATGTAATTTGTATATATGTTTGTTGGGCAAGTGCTCTACCTCTGAGCCATACACTCCAGCCAAAACTGTGATATATTTTAAGTGAGAAAAGCAAGAGTATGTATAATAAAAGCACAAATAATCATTGTGCTTTTATTATACATAGTCTTGCTTTGGAGTGATATACATCACTCCTTGGCACTAGTGATTGAACCCAGGGTTTTGATATGCTAAGCAAGTGCTATGTTGTATAGCTATATCCCAGTTGTAGAAGTAATTAGCAGAGAACAATTTCTGGGGGCTGGAGAGATGGCTCAGTGGTTAGGAGCACTGACTATTCTTCTGAAGGAACTTTGTTCGATTTCCAGCATCCACACGGCAACTAACAATTAATTGTAATTCCAAGATCTGACACCCTTACACAGTTATACATGCAGGCAAAACATCAATTCACATAAAATAAAAATAAATATTAAAAAGAAAACAATTTCTGTTTAACTTCTGAGTCAGACTAAATTTGTGTTTGCACGTACTGGCCTCCCAGAGGACCAATGGGGAGGTGCTGGATGCAGGAGAGCAGGAATGTGCTTAGGCAAGACAACCAGGGCCTTATTTATCCAGGGTGACTAACACTCTCCTCCCAGGCTTGTCCTTCTAAGGGGCATTTGACTGTAGTGAAGACCCAGCCAGAAGACAGCCAAGTGATGCTGCCTTTCAAATCTGCATCATCTTCTGGGTATCTTCCTGAAAGGTCCTCTTATGTAAAGCAGCAGATATAACCGTGTTCTATGATGGTAAAGCATGACAGGATTTGTAAGGGCTACAACTTGACAATCACAATAGGTTCCTGTACTGCACTGAGACACTAGGAGTCTACGTTAGTCCATCCCATCCAGGTTGTAACCAGACTCTATCCTGCCTGGCTTCTGAGATTGGGGGAGATGGGACACTTTCTGAGGAATATGGCCCTAGACTGCTTCAGTCCACTGGTAAATTGAACAGTTAACATCTATGATGGACTATCATGTCTATCACTGCTGAGAATTTATCAAACACTCTTTCAGAATCCTTGAGACATGTGGCATGAGACAGGAACCACCACTGTTACTCTATTTTGTTGTTGGGGAAGCTGCGGAACAACATGTTCATCACAATAATTAACAAAGCAGGAGACACAGAGTTATACCAGATCTATCATATTCTGAGGTAGACCCTTCCATCAACAGTAACCCCAGGGCACAGGAAAAATTGTTGATCATTCTGATCATCCGGGTGACAATGAAGAACTGTTTTTCCCCTTTATGGATAATTCTATTCATTATTTTCCTACTGAAGAATTCCTCATTTTCTACCTTAGCTATATAACACTTTTGTTCAGTCAGAAGAAAGAGTAAGTATCTTCTTTCTTACTCATATGCTTATTAAGTAGACAAGATAATTGAACAAGTAACCTTTTGCCATGGTTTACATTTTCCCGGAAAACAGAGGCCAATACACCCACCACAGTTAATGATCCTCGACTGGGCAGTCTGCCAAAGGTCCCAATTTAAAAAAAAAAAAAAAAAAAAAAAAAGCAAAAAACAAAAAACTTAAGGCTTCTTAGGGCAGATTCTTCCCCAGGGGAATCAGCAGAAATAATTCCCTCCTTGGACAAGATTTGAGTAGGCAAATATCTTCCAGGTCTGGCTGAAAAGCTCTTGTCTCCCCTGGTGTGTCTTTAATGGCACAGGAGAGTAGAGAGGAGGAGAGACCCTGAAGCAATTATCAGTTGTGTCCTGAAAGGAAAACAAACCCAGGACAGCAGAGTCAAAATACCAGGCATGTGGGGCTGGAGGAAAGAGGTGGGAAGAGAGCCTGGCAACAGTCTTCATGAAGACTTCCTGTTGTTGAGGAGCAGGGTGGGAGGCCACCTCTTTATCTGATTGTGGGCCATTTGTGCCTGCAGGTTTCTCCCAGCTGCACTCAGGGCTCCCAGTAGCCCTCATACACAATGACCAGGGTCACTACAAAAAAAAACAGAGCAGTACCAACCTGCCATAGAACTCCACCACAATGTGCCACTCTCAGTACTACAAGGGCATGCAGGGCTCTGTGCCAACACTTCTACAAAACAGTTCTGGTCAGTCTAGGACTCCATTCTGGCTCTCCACATGTAAGCCATTACTATCACCCCGCCACTGCTTCTCAGTCTCTGTAGACCTCTGTACACATCTGTATACTGGGGATCTACTTCAGAGACATGTTCTAGGGAAAGGGTGAGATCATGCATGCAAAATGCCTGAAAGAGCAGTTGACATGCTTTCAGTGCTCATTACTAGCTGTTTTTATTATTCTGCAGTCAAGAGATAAAGAATAATTCTGGAAGAATCTAAAGTTTCAGCCTCCATAAAGGAAAAGATCCTCTAGATAAAAGACAGCTAAGCATTGCAACAAATGACCTCCCGTAAGACCCACCACGATATATTTTACTTTAGGGGCGGATAATTAGCTTTCCTAATTCCCCTATCAGGAAAAAGCTCAACAATGCAGAATAACTCTCAGCTCCTAGTCACGAAGCATACAAGCCTATCTGAAGACACAGAATAAGCAGCGGCACAGACCATTGACTGTGATATCTCTTGCTGGAATCCAGCGAAATGTTCTTCTGGAAAGTCTCAGCTCTGGCTTAAACACACAGCCCTGCTAGAAACATTACTGTCATCCCCACAGGGAGGCAGCCACTTCACAAAACTTTTACTTCTCACCTGTGGGCCCCTCAAGTATCCAAGGCCTCTAAATCAGTTACTACAATGTTACTTCTCCTTCATAAAGGTTTACCATTCTCCTTCCACTTGCTGGAAGACATGGAGATCTCCCGGCTCAAAACACCTGTGCTAAACCCCAGTTCTGCCATATACTCAGTACAGAATTCAGAACTTCCCTAAGCCTAGCTGTCCCTAGGTATACACTATATCAGGAGGCTTGGGTCATGACTTTGATAATCACCACCAAAGTCCCTTGCATAAAGCCATGACCTTCAAGTGCCACCGCCCACTGCCCTGACTGACTACTGGCTGTGGTACCTGTCAGAATAGGATTCTCCCAGAGTAGCTAGGTGGGAGCAGAGGGAGTAGATGGCTGCCCTGGGAGGTAGTCTACACACGGGGGCCACAGCGTCTGAATGAAGCTCCCACTACTCACTTGTCTGAGTTTCTCCCTGACAGAGCAATGGGGAAAGAGAAAGGAGTATGACTCCATTCCTAATTTCCTCAGCAAGTACAAGCAAATACAAACACATGAACACAGAAACTGTTCTGAGAACAGATTCCAGAGGTGGGCACTCACTGTCATTGTTCTCTGCCTCTCAGATACTTTTCCTGGGTTTTCTCATGTGCTCTGCTGGCTCCTTTACATAGCTGGGATTTCTACATCTGTATCACTGGCAACAGCCTCTAGGGTTGTGTTCCTAGCTGCCCACAGCATCTTCATAGGCTATAAGGCTCATGAAATTGCCTGCCTAGCCCACCCCTTCTCCTCCACACGTACCGACACCCTAGTGACACCATCTGACTCCCGTGTCTCCTCCCATACCTCCCGAAGTTCTTGCTCTAGTGAAAACAAGTCCTTCGGACCCCAACTTAATTATTCTTCCTTCTAGACCATCACAGGCTGGGGACAACTGCTTTAGTAACTTGTACAGACTCTGTCCATGAGATCTCTCCTTCTCAGCATGCATCTCTGTTACAAGTTCACATCTATCCGTGTGATACTTGTCTTGACACCCTTGAGGGATAGGCAGTTTCAGAATTCTGCTTCGTACACAAAGGCATCTCCAACACCAGTGCCTTGCATATAGTAGGTACTCAAAAAATTGTATGTCAAATAAAAGACTGATTAAATCAAGTCTCAATTTTAAACTTCAACATCACCAAACCCTTAGATTCTTTGAACCTCACCTCACTTCATCAGGATCTCAACCACTATCATTTCTTCCCCTCCCCCCATTTCCTTTGTGAGTATGCCTGTGACGTGCATGTGTGTACACACGTCTGCATATGTGGGGGCATATATGAATGAGTGTGGGGCTCAAGATGATGTTAGAAATCGTCCTCAATTCCAGGGTCTTTCACTCAAACTCAGAGCTCTCTAGTACGTATGTCTAGTCTCACTGGCTAGCTCGCCACAGGAATCCGCTGTCTCCACCTTTCAAGGCTGGAATGACAGACATGTCATTGTGTGGGTTCAGCATTTACATGGGTTCCAGGAATCCAGGTTCAGTCTGGACCTTTGCATGACAAGCATGTTAACCACTGAACCATCATCTCACCCTCAAGTATCATCTTTTAATTTATTTTTTATTTATATGTATACCTGTGTGACTGCTTATTCATGAGTGTACTACATGCGTATTGCACCCCTAGAGACCAGAAAAAGATAGAAGTCTTTAGAAGTGAGGTACTGTTAGTTAGCTGGGAGCTGCCATGCTGCTGGAAGAGAAACTGAGTCCTCCACCAGAGCAGTAGGTGCTCCAAGTACAGAGCCGGCCCTCCAGCCCCAAGTTCAATTTCTTAACTAGACTCGAGAAAGGGTCTAGCCTTCTGACATTTCAATGCATGGCTGGTGTCTCTAAAATTCAAACTCGAAAAGTGCACAATTGAGTTATACCAAAAATTAAAAACAATATGTTTTAAGTACATTTATGACTTTGTGTTGGGCCAAATTCATAGCTACCTTGAGGCCCATGTGGGCTGTGGCTTCAGCTCACCTGGAAGTCTCATTTTTCTAAAACCACAAGTTTTATCTCCATTTATTTGGAACACAGACAGCATAAGCTTTTAGAAACGTCAACCAGATTGTTCTTACAACTTTCCAAAATCAGAGACAGGTGTAGTGCACACACCTGTGGTCCCAGATTTTCATAAGGCTGAAACAGGAGGGTCGCTGAGCACAGGTCTTTGAGTGCAGGCTGTATAACAGAAACCCCACTTCAAAAAACAAATACCCCAAATCTAATCAAGCCCGCTTGTGCTCCCTTCCACCCTCAACATGACAGCCATGGTGAACATTTCCCAGGCTCCCATAATCCTTTGCTGACAGTGACATTCATTTCCTTCCCCAATACCACTTACACAGCTAACTCCCATACCTTTACAGCCCGCCACCACATTTAAGAAGCTCTGCTGCCCCCCAAACTGGAGTTACCCGTTTCCACACTTCCCTGCAGCACAGCTCTGCCACCCTCCTGGACCCACTCTCTGCTTTCTAGCTTGTTTTCTCCACACTGCAAACCCATGAGGGAGGGACCACTGTAGTCTCAAGCTTACTGTGACCCAGCACCTGGGATGACTAACAGCCAAACTGGGATTCCATGTCGCCATGGTAGCATCTTATCTGTGGCTGAAATCATGTGACAACCATTTGGGAATGGCTGTTTTGTAAAGCTAACTCTTAAAGCTAAGTCTCCCAACTCTTGGATCAATGATATATAGAACTTAGACCTAGTGGCCCTTTTTAGATTTCGATGGAAAATAAAAGAACAAGAAATAAACTTCTTTTCATTCCTAGATAGCTGCTCAGAGCTCATCTCTGTTGACCTCCCCTTCACATGTCAAAAATGGCGTATGTATGCTGACAAGAGCATCTGCTTAGGAATAGTGTCTGACTGCCTGTGTGTACACTCTGGCTGTGTGCCCTTAAACAACTGGACTAGCTTCTCTGAACCACAGCACTCTTGTATGTGAAAGAAGACAGAAGGAGAGAGTAATTCTTTGCATCTTTCAGGATTATTACAGGCATAAACCAAACAACCCACAAAAAGGGCTCAAACATAATACCCAGCTCTGAGAGGTCATTTGTGCATCTTTAAACAAGACTGAAACAGAAACACTGGCTCTAGTTACCTCAACATTTTCATTCACCTCTGCCCTTAACTTGTGATTCATCTACTTGAAATACATTTCTTACTTGGTTGATACTGCTAAGAAAAAACGCTAGAAAACACAGACCTAGAGATATTTAAATCCTCTGCAAGCCCATGGGGCGCCTGTTGCCAGTACAGCATGTCCCAGGTACCCAAATTCACACCACCCAGAGAGTCAACCCACAAATACACTCCCTCTCTCCCTTTTCTTCCCACATCAAACCAGAGGCCCTGCTGCGAAGGGGGATGGTAGAGATCTCTTCAAAGGGCTGATAATTTAATTATTTAAAAACCTCTCCCACTCTGCTGTATAAACAGGCTGAAACACAGCCTAACTGGGGGGGAAAAAAAACTATGTTCATTTAACTTTAAGCTCCAGATAGGTTTTACATTTAGTTTTCTAAAAGCTTTGATTGTAGGGGAAAGAAAAAAAAAAAAAAAACAACAACAACAAAAAAACCCCACTCATTTATTATCACTTTCCCATCTATTATATCTCCTGCACACACTTAAATAATAGCACTTATATTCCTTTTCCTTAAAAAAAAGTTATTTTAACTTTCGCCTACACACACAACTCAGAATTTAAAAGTTAGGAACTCCTCAAGCTGAGTCTAAATTAGAACACTTTTATTAACTAAGAAGTCACCAGAATAACACAGCTATCGTTTGTCACAGGATCCTTACAAGTAGACAGGTAAACAGAGACTGACTTAATACCAGTCTGTGGACCTCAAAACCACAGGTTCAAGCCTGGGCTTTAGCACGAGTGTCAAGCCAACCTAGGCTATATAGTGAGTTCTAGGTCTGCCTAGGCTGCAGAACAAGGCCTACTTTAAAAACAAGAAAAAACCCACAGATCTGCACATTTGTACTATGAATAGCAGGCATTTTCTATGCTAAGATAAAGGCACCTGGTTATTGGAACTCAACAGTTGCCTTTCAGTAACAGGAAAATAGACCAGGTCCACGAGAACCTGACCGTCAGTGGGGCCTTGAGAAGCCTCCCCAGCACAACATTCATTTCCTGGTGAACAAGCCTGCCACAGATGCTTTGATACCCAATTACCTTCACAATGACACACTTGCACACCATTGGCCCAGGGATACATAGAATACTACCCAGAAGTCTAAACTAGAACTATTACATTCTCAAACACCTCTGCAGGCCAGTGTATTATCAACAGCATCCCCCTTGACCCCTGACAGAAATAAAACCTCTAGTCAACAGAACTTCCACTGGACATCTTATCCCCAGTAGTGGGGACTCTGCCTCATGCATGCTAGACAAGCACCCTACCAATGAGCTACACTTCTAGCCAAGACAATCTAGTCTCCATAGTAAACACTATGTAGCTGAATCTCCAAGAAGATCCTAGTAGACACTGTGCAGTAGCTGCTGTCAATAAGATTCAGCTTTTTTTCAAGCTGCTGTTCTCAGTCACCAAATGGCCCTTCCTGCTGTACAACACCTAGGTAGGCTACTTGCTATGTTGTTTCTTAGAAACTGAATATAGACCAAGCACTACTCCCTTCCAAGTTCTCAGAGCAACTTTGTTTTGCTATGATGGCTGAAATGCACAGACTCTAGACTTGGGGATGTTGGGTTGCGTCTTGCCATTGAAGCCTTCGTTGTCCCTCAATCTCAGAAGCTTCCTGCCATAGCCAGCATCTCAAATGACTCATCTATCCAGTGAGGCAGTACACTTAACGGAGTCCCCAAGACCCTTTCAGTCAAGATTCAAGGGCAAAATTAGTTTGACAACACCACAAGGGCATTTATTTGTCTCTTTGCTCTGCCTCCTTGCCCAATCTCTTGTGTGAACATTAGAGTTACCCAGAGGCTGCAAGACATGACATCACAGCAGACTGGGGGCCAATGCAGACTGTGTTATGTGAATCTCCCATTCAACCAGGCCTTAAAATGATCTACAAAAGTACTCAATAATGCCATTCCTTATTTTAAATATATATATTGAGACAGGGCCTCAATACACAAACCTGGCCGGGCTCAAACACAGTATGGAGACCATGCTTGTCTCAAACTGAACGGAGAGCTGCCTATCTGCTTCAGCAGTGCTGGAATTCAAGGTACACTCCATCACACCCAGTCATCCTGCTAAATTTTGCTTTATTTTGTTCTGAGGGCATTATCATTTTTTCACTTGAAAAAAAAAACTTACTATGCTCATATGTAATTTCTAAAAGTGTTTAGAATATAAATATAGGCAAACATCTCATGTCACTAGGAGTTTGGGGAGTTTTTCAACAGTTTTTAAGCACCTAAAGAACACCTGGGACCCTAGAATTTGAAATAATAAGTTAAACTTCTCTTTGAGATTTGATTTGACATTGGCTGTAACTCAACCCACATAAAGACACTGAAAGATGGGGAAAAACTTGACAAGGACTCTGTCCTAAAGACGCACGTTCAAATTCAGGAAGATGGTTGACTAAGACAGAGTGAACAGGATGACGACATAAAACCAGCCTAGGGGTGTGTATCAGTGGGAGAGCACCTGCCCAGTATTCTTAAGATCTTGAGTTTTACCAACAAAAAGAGGAGGAACTTATACTGGATCATACAATTGGGCAGTTTAATTTTGACTGGCCAGGAAAAAAACAGATGACACATTTAGTCTGAGTCGTGAAAGTGAAGAAGGAGGCAATCATGGGGAAAGAAAGAGTGGAAATCAGGCAGAAGAACACTGTGGAAGGAGAAAGTCCTGGTACAAAGGCCCTAAGGGCAGGAAAGAGCTCTGCAGGTTCAAAGGCAGACACTGGGCCATAAACTTTATAGCTGCAACGGAGGAAAGGGTAAAGTTAGAGGAGTGGAACCAGGCCAGAGGGCAGTAACCAGGGTAGAATGTGCTGGGGGGCAGGGGACAGGGGCAGGGGCTCTTCCATTGTCCATGCTCCAGCAGCCACTCTTGCCTCCACTCATAGTAACCTTGACAGGGTTACTTAGCTACCACGGCCTCCGCTTCTGTAAACTGCCCTATATAAACCTATGCTGCGAATTAAATAAAAGGAAGAAAATAGCATGTGTGTTGAGCACATGGCAAACTGAATAAAGGAGACATTCCTGTTCCCTACTGTTTTGTACTTTATAATCTGTTGTTTGCTCACAGACTTCTTAGAATTAGTTGAGGGTAAGCCCTTCCAACAAGCAACTCCAAATGATGAGTTTAGGAAAGGGACATAGCAGTTACACATATATAACCAAACCAGCACCAATTCCAGAACATTCTCCGTGCTATTACTAATCAAATCAAAGGTACCAAGCATGAAGGAAGAAAGAGTGCTTGCATAGCACTTACCCAGCATAAAACACCAAGACTTCTTGCCCAAGTCCTCTAGCCTTGATTCCATGTTGCCTCATTTAAAAATAATAACATCAAAAAGTTTTGTCTAAATTTAAACAGGTAAAATGGGGTTTTCTGCAAGATATGTCTAAAAGCATCTGGAATACAAGCAGGTCTCTCAGAACTTAGGTCAAGGATCAGTTCAAAAAGACACTATGTCACTGTCAGGTCAAACAGTCTCCAGCTGGGAGGGGTTAACAATGGGCAGAGTCAGGCAAGCCATGAGGTCTGACAGAACGAAGAGAAAGGAATGTCTCAAGAAGGATGGCTGGCATGTGATCAATCTCCTGGCCAGAGGCCAAGGAAACTCTATGCAGAGGAGCACAAGTCTCCTCGACATGTCCTCACCCGGGTACATATATGGTAATATGGCTGTAAATTCAGGGTAGACAGAGCCCAACACTTTTATGGTTGGTTGTCTCAAGACAGAGGAAAAGGTTTCCTTTATAACTATCTGTTTCTGTTCCTGGGCTCTCTCAGGGTTAATTTCTGACCTTCCTTTGGGCAAAGATGCTGCATGAGATTTGTACTGTGAAAATAGGATGAGCCTCAGAATATTTTTGAGTTGGACACAATGCCATCCCAGGAGAAGCCAATGGCAGATCACAGGGCTTCAGATACCAAGACCAGCACTTGTGAGAGAGGGCATTTATTTTGGTAAGAAGTTCAAGCTGAGCCATCGGGAAGGTTTAGCAAGTAAAAGTGCTTTCTGCCTCTGCCATAGCTGACAACCTGAGTTAGATCCCCAGGGAAACAGAACCAATTGCTCCAAGTCATCTTTTGACCTCTACACATGCACCATGGCATGCATGTACACACACACATGTAAATATAAAATAAATAAATGTGATTTACACATTTTTAAAGTGAAAGTCAGCCTCAGCCTCAGCCTCAGGAGAAAGCCCTCTACCTGCCTAGCCCCAACTAGCAATTCATTGAAAGCACTCTGCTTAGAGAGGTAATTATCACTGGATCTGGAATCTTCTCTACCGCAGGGATCCCCAACCCTGACATGACCAACATCTGGAGCAGTTCCTTAGCACCACCATAGCACAGAGCTTCTCAACCTTCCTAATGCTGTAATCCTTAAATATAATTTCTCAAGTTGTGGTGATCCTCCAACAATAAAAAGTATTTTCTTGCTACTTCATAACTATGATTTTGCTACTATTATAAATCATAATACAAATATCTGATATGTGACCCCCAAAGAAGTTGTGATCCACAGGCTAAGAACCACTGCCATAGCACAGTGACCAACATTCCAGGCCTTGACATTCATTGGGCCAGCAGGTCTCATCCCAAGACCCACTGGTGTAACAAGGAAAAAAGTCTCCTGACAAAGCCAAATGACCCACCTAACTGAGACCTACCCTGGCCCTAGGCCCACATCTGTTTTTGTGTTTGTTTTTCTCCAATCTGGTTATACAATTTGGTGACAATGATCCAAAGCAGGTGTTTTGGATGGGGAAGAATGGTACATGTCAACCTTAAGTGTTGCTCTCCTGAAGAGCCCTCTACTTGGTTGATTTTTTTGTTTTGCTTTGTTTTTTCTCTAGACAGGATTTCTCTGGGTAACCCTGGTCCTCCTGGAACTGAGTCTGTAGACCCAGCTGACCTTGAACTCACAGATCCTCCAACCTCTGCCTCCCAAGTGCTGAGATCAAAGTTGTGCATCACTACTGCCCAGCTTGTTTTTTGTTTTTGAGAGAAACTCTCACTTTGACCTGGGGTTCACTGATTAAGACAAGCTGACTGGTCAGTGGGTTCTAGGGACCTATCTGTTTCCCACTTCCCAACATTGAAATACAAGCATGTACCACCATATCTGGCTTTTTAATGTAGCTCTGGGGATTGAACTCAGGTCCTCCTGCTTGCATAGAAAACATTTAACTGACTGAGCATCTCCCAACCCCCCTCCCCCCCAAGCAGGTATTTCTATACCTAATCTACAAAGAGGAAACAGACACACAGATGTTCCATGCTTTGTTGCTATCTAATAAGCAGTAAACAGGCGGGTGGCCCAGGAGCCCCCATCCTGTGGTACAGCAAGATACAAGTTCAACAGCAAGTTTGTTTCAGTACCCTGTTCTCAGTTTCACTCTCTTATTATCACTAGCAATTCCCCAAGCTGTGTGTCCTCTAGAGAGCTATAGTGAGCAACAGCTGAAAACCCTACCAAAAAAGCAGCTTAATACATTTCTACATGATCTTCACATCTCTCTGCACACCAAAAGGGTTCTCCAAAGTAATAAGGCAATTCAGAAAAAAATTTAATCAGCAGAGAGGTACAAAGCATTATTTTCTTCTGAGAAAGAGCCTGCAACCTTCAAAGACAAAATGGGTATGGATTACTTCATTTAACAAATATGTTGTGAGTTCTTCCAACGTGCTGGGTACTCTTGAGGGTTAAGCAAACAAACAAAAAAACCCTGTGAAGAAAACAGAGATCAAGAAAGAGAAAGCTGCAAAGGGGAAAGAATTTGGGCGAGATCCTAGGGAATAGGAGGTCTTGACAATATGAAGATGGGTGGTAAAATACACAGCAGGCAGAATACACACACACACACACACACACACACACACACACACACACGGCAATAAATGAATGTCCCTAAGTCTTTTTCTATTTATGGAATGCTTTTAAGCTGTCTTTACAAAACAAAAATCACTCCCCAGATTAAAATCCTGCCTCTCCACTCTCCAGTGCAAATGAGCAAAGACACTTGGCTGGTAATGTTTTTCTTCATTCAGGTTTTTCTGATGAGTAACTTTATACTCGGTAGTGCAGACATTCTGTGATGAGAAGTCCTCAAACATCAATACCCTCCTCCCCAGTATCTAAAATCCCTCCAGGATAAAATACTCAAGTGACTACATGACCCCTGGGCTCACAGGTAGCTTGTGGTCTCTTTCTACCTCTAGGTTCAAAGCCATAAAAGCATCCTTAAATGTAAACACAGATATCTCTCTCTCTCTCTCTCTCTCTCTCTCTCTCTCTCTCTCTCTCTCTCTCTCCCTCTCTCTCTCTCTCTCTGCATTCTTCCTGGTGAGCTGGCCTGTCCATTTATCCTGACATCAAGAAGACTGCCAAGGACATGTACAAAGGTGAGTTTCAACAGGTGAGAACTGGCCATGAAACATGGGAACTGTAAAAAGGCCATTGCTAACAGGACTGGACAGGCATCCTCTAGCACAGACTTTCTCAAGCATGGAAGTGTACACATCACCTAAGGGTCTTCCTAAATGTCAGCTGATGAAGGTCTAGGTGGGACCTGAGAGTATAATTAACAAGTTCCCAGGTGACACCAAATGCTGGTCCATGGACCACATGGACAGAAAAATGTAAACAATGTTTTTCAAACTTTTGACTGAATCCAACAGAAATACTAAACTTACTAACATTGTGTTCCCTCTTTCTCTCTGTGTATGAGGGGTTAGTTGTTGCAATGAACACATGGGTTAATTCTGTCATCGTTGTTTTGGCACTGGGCTGCTTCACACACAATAAGCACACACCCTGCTTCTTTCTGAGCTATTCCCACAGCCCAGTTTCAGTACAGGTTAAGCCAGGATAATCCAAACCTCAAAATGCTCAAAATTCCATAACTTCTTGAATGCTGACATGATACCACAAAGAAAATTCCACACAGTAAAACCACTGAAGTACTGACTGAGAAAATCTTCAGACTGTGTGTAGAACATGAATAGAATGCAAGTGAGCTTCGGTGTTTAGACTTAGGGTCCATTCCAAGATGCCTCCCGTCCACATCACCACAGTACACATGAATGCTTTCTAATCATCCCACTTCAATGCAAAAGTTGATTACAATCCACAAATTTGACTTCCCCACCTTTAGATGGTGAGCCATGAAGGAGTGTGAGTAGACTTTTTGCTTATCCAGAAATACACTGAAAGTCAGAGCAATTTCAAACTTCTTTGAAATAAACAAAGACATATCAAAATGGAAATGCTGTCATTAAGAAACATTCAGGTAAACCACGCATAGTGGCACAAATCTTTAATCCCAGCTCTTAGGAGGCAGAAGCAGCAGAATCTCTGTGTATTAGAGGCCAGGCTGGTCTATATAGTGAGTTCTAGGACAGCCAGAGCTACATAGTAAGATGGGTGGTGGTGGGGAGGGGGGACAGAGAGATTGATTGATTGAGGTGTTAAGTTTTCACCATTTTAATTTCTGTTTTATCACCTACAAGATGAGGGCCAGAATGCTCATGTGATCCTAAGCAAAGGTGTCTCCTGTCATTACCCTTCAAAAGAACAAGGGCTTCCTGATGAAAAGGGTGATTTGTGTCGTGGGACAAGAAATACTAAAGATAAGCCTGGAACATCTTGTCATGCAGAAAGCTAGGGGAAATTACAAAGTTTTTTCCAAAAGTCTCCAAAATTCTCTCACTGGCATCAATAACTACAAAGGCTGGGGATGGTGGCATACAACCATATATAATCCCTGCACTCAGGAGGCTGAGGCAGGAGGATTACCATGCATAAATCAATAAAGTTATAAAAGCTAATTAATAATAAGCCTGAGCCATAGGCTAATTGGTTTATAATTAATATATGCCTCTAAACAATTATTTTATAAATGGCTACAAGACTGTAGGTGGGAGAGGTTTGTCTGGCCCTTGGTCCCAGACAGGTCAAAAAACTTCTAACTACATTGAGGGCCATCAGGGCTACACAGTAACCCTGTTTCAAAATTACAAAAACAAAAGGCGGCAGGGAGAGATGGATAAAAGTAACTACATGAAGAAAAACATGTGCTAAAATATGAGTTCATGATGGAACGAATTTTTAAAGAATACCTACCATATACCAACAGTGGCACTAGCAATATTTTGAAATAGAAAATACTGTGTCCCTGAAGGGCACAAAATAGATTTGGCAAAAATAAAAATAAAAAGGACTCTGAGTTGGACTGAGCCTGTAGGATACTGAGTTAGCACTCAGGGCTTCTAGTCAATGAATGTCAATGGTCTCACCCCCACTCCACTCCAGCACCTGCATAGGAGAATGGCCAGTACTGCAGACTTCTAAGGATTTCATTATGTACCTACATAAAAAATTCAAATCCTAAGGATTCACACTAAAACACAGATGCACTGCTGTGTCTAAGATGGGGTTCAAAATAATCAGACTCAAGTTGGGGGGGGGTTGAGGATGCAGAGGGAACAGGATTGGTCGGGAGGTCAATGGCTAAATGCAGACTTTGATGATCAAAGAGGGTTCCATAGATTAAGAAACTACTCTTGAGGAGCTAGAGAGATGGCTCAGAGGTTAAGAGCACTGACTATTCTTCCTGAGGTCCTGAGTTCAATTCCCAGCAACCACATGGTGGCTCACAGTCATCTAAAAAAAAAAAAAGTCCTTTCCCATGACTGAGGAGAGGGTCTGGAAAGAAACTGCTGTTGGCTGTTGGGCTAAAAGCACTTGCTGCTCTTACAAAGGACCCAGTTTGGTTCCCAGCACCTCATAACTGTAGGGAAAAGTGGCCAGCCAACCACCCTGGCTCTAAAGGCAGACTCAGTAAAAGAAACCCACCCTGGACCGAGAGCTAGTGAAAGAAACCCACCCTAGCTCTGAATCAGTGAAAAAATCCCTGGACCCAGAACCAAAAAGAAATCTGCCCTGACCCTGAAACTAGCATCAAAGAAACACTTTGGCCCTAGAATCAGAGCCAGTGAAAGAAATGTGCCCTGGCCCTGAAATTAGATCCCCAAATCCCAAAAGAGCCAGTGAAAGAAATATTTTGACCCTGAAACCAAAACCAAATCAGGGTTAAAAAATGTGACCAATCCCCATCCTGGAAGTCTCCCCCCTAGACAGCTCCACCCCCAAGAAGTCCTATATAAGCCCTGCTCCCTGGTGTCTTCTACCACCCTGGGCTGAGGCAGCCACACTCTCCTGCACCCTTCCCTCCCAATAAATCTCTTTAATGAAGTTTGGGTGAATACCTTGGAGCAGTAAGTAGCGATGGAGCCTGGATGGAGAACAGCTAAGGGAGAAGTTGTAACATTCTGGCCACCCAAGGGTCCTTCCCTAACAGAGAATAGTTGTTACACTTCCTGAACAGAGCAGCCCAGAGAAAGCCAAGCTGTAACCCTTTGGCCTCAGAAGCCTTCCCCCAGTGGAACTGAGTTATTAGACTCTGGGAAACCAAAGCAGGACTGCACCAACTTCACTGGGGAGACCCTTCCTAGCCCAAGCAGAGCTGTTAACAGAGGGGCTGAAAAGCCCTGCTACCTATGCTTACTGTGGCCTGTGGTGTTCCTCGGTTCCCAACTGCCTGAATACCTTTCCATCTGAGCTGCAGCACAAAGACCTACAATAACTTCTTGTAACTCCAGTCCCATCAAATTCAGTGTCCTTTTCTGGCTTTTGCAGGCACCAACCACAAGACATACTGCTGGCTTATGTTTGAAATCTTCTATGGTAAAAGTTTTCCTTACAAGCAAACAAAGCTAAGGAGACAGCTCAAAATAAAACAAAACAAAAACAAACAAAACACTTGCTTTGCAAGTTTGAGGACTTAATTCAATCTCTAGAATGCACATATTATAAAAAATAGGAGAGTAACTACTTCACAGGGTTGGGTGGATCTAATGAATGAGAAATGCTATACTAAATAAGATGACAACTAGGCTTTTAAAATAGTTTACAAATGAACAGTGCTTCAACTGTCATTTCATTTTCTTCAAAGGACAAAATGCGCCAATAGAGAACATTTGGATTGTGCAACAAATGACGAACTGTGAAGGATGTAGTATTTTTGTCCTCTACTGATTCTATACATATTACTTAAATAAAATCCTATTGCGGGCTGGAGAAATGACTCAGCAGTTAAGAGCACTTGCTCCTTTTCCACAGGACTATGGTTTAGGTCCCGGCATCTACATGGTGGAACACAGCCATCTGGAACTACAGTTCAGCGGATCCAGTACCTGTTCTGGCTTCCAACGTAACAGGGCAGGTATGCAGTGCACTTAAATGCAGGCAGAACACACACATCAAAATCTCATCAGTGAAACAGACCCATAGAAAAAGGAAAATATGGGTACCTTCTTGCTACTTGTCTGAGTACCCAAAACACCACAGCAAACAGAAGGGGTGTGACTGTGAGTCTTAAATACGCAGCTAATTTTTACACATGGTGAAAGGCCTAGGATGTGACTCCTGGATGGCTGAGACAGGTTTACTGTTCTGCTGTGTGGCTTGCACATTGCTTCCTAGCATTTGACAATGAACATGTAATCTTTCCAGCAATACAATTAGAGATTTTAGTACTGCTCCTGTAAAGGCATTTCTTTCAAGAATCACTAACAGGGAGCTTCACCTGCCCCCAAAGATGATGAAATAGTGCTTAGTGTCAGGTCATCCCCCTAAGTGAAATCTGATGGACAGCGGAGTGGTGACAGGGCAGAAGGTTGATGGAACCCCAGGTCTACCAGATGTTCTCAGAATCTGCTGAGCAAAGCAAAGGTGGGTTCTACTCCTGAGCAAAGGAGACTCCTTTCCTACTTAAGTGAACTTCATTGCCAGGAAATGTCACATGACAAACCAGTCTGGAAATCTAGGTTTCCCTCACAACCCCCTGTATCAAGTTTCCATCTGGTATGTGGTCTTGCCAGCCTGGCCAGTCTCTTCAGAAAGCAGTCAAGTTCAGCAATGCTGAAAACCACACTGGGGACCCTGTCAGGGTTCAGAAATCCTCAGAACTGCTGATGTGCAAAATCTGGCCTCTACCACTGAACCCTGACTACCTTTCCATCTGAAGCCCTACCCTGCGCCCTACCTGCAGCCACTCCAACCTCCTTGCCCTGCTTCCAACATGCCCCACCTCCTTCCACCTCAGGGCCTTCACACTTTCTACTCTGGACTTCAGAACATCAACATGGGTATGGCTAGCTTCCCCCAGAGCTCAGCTCAAATGGCACACAGTAAAGAGCCCTGTGTAACTCTCAACTCCAATACATCCTTAACACTCCTCAAACTTTTGTGTTTTATTTGAATAATACATAGATTAAAAATTTACCTGCATTATCCACTACCAGAACTTTTTAATTTTTACAAACAAAAAGTCTGTGTCCATTAACCTAACTTCTCCTTCCTTTAACCCCTGAGATGTCAGCAGTCTACACGCTGGCCCTATAAATCTGACTACTCAAATGGGACTTCCTACTATGAGAATCATAAAATACATGTCTGGTGATGGCTGGCTTCCTTCAGTTTGCATACTGTCTTTGTGGCTTGAATACACTTGAAAAGAGTCTCTTCCTTTTCTGGGCTGAATAATAGTCCATTGGACACATATACAGCACTGTGTTTCTAATTCATATATTGATAGATACTTTGGGATTTTGTTTCAGCCTCTTGGCTAATGTGAATGAGGTACTTTTCACTATAAAACAAAACTATGTAAGTCCTTGCTTTGAATTCTTTAGATAACTAAAAATGGCAATGTTAAATCATATGATAACTCTGCTGTATATTTTCATGAGTTACCATACTGTCCTGCCTAAGAGCTACTCTGGCATTCCCAGCAATGATACACAGGCGTTCATTGTCTAGGAATCTTGCCCACATTCACTATGCTTTGCTCATCCTCTCCTAACTTGACTTTCCCCCACAGCACTTAGCACCTGCCATACTGTAATACCTACTTGTTTGTTTACACTGACTTAGACCAACTAGGACTTAAACTCGGAGGAACAGACATGATCATTTATTGCTACACCCCAAGCATCTAGAACACAGTTGGGACAGAGCAGGCGCTCAAGAAATCTGCTGAATGAGCAACATAAAACACTTAAATCATAACAATTTTAACAGAGGTGAGAGTCTATTAGGTACATGTATCACACCAACTGCCTCCAGCTATGACCAGTCTAGGGAGAATATCCTGGTTTAACAGGTGATGGCTTCGGGACTTTATTCTGCTCATTCCTCATTAGCAATCATCTCAGAAGCATAGACACTATGACAACTACAAAAAGTCATAAAAGTAATGTCAGTCACACCACTGACTTCAAGCCTAATCACATTCATCCAACTACAACAGCAAAAATGAGCTAACACAACTGCATGAAATTCTAGTTATCAGCAATCTGCAAATACAGTGCATTTTATTTTAAAAGATCAAACCAACAGCAGACAAGACAGGACACTGTCCTTGTGTAGATTCCTTAATTAGAAGTATCCAAGGACAACTTGACCTAGAAACCTAACTTCAGGTCTGCTTTTATTTTGGTGAATTTTTGTGTGTGTATGTGTGTGTGTTGTTCATATTTGGTATCTGTTGTCTCCTTTGGTTTGCTTTTAAAGAGCTGCTTGTATTTCTTTTTAAAATCAGAATGAAATTCCATGAGATCATTATTATCTACAAGCCATGTAGATTTTCTCATCAGTTCCTTGCACGCCACTGAATTAGTCCCGAAGTGTCCCACTCCCACCTCCATAGTCTGGTATTTTGCAGCTGAAAACACTTTGCAGGCAAAGTCAGAAGAGCTTTCTTGTGGCGTTAACCTATTTCTCTTAAGTAACCAGTGCAACTCATATTCTTCAAGGAAGGCTGGCAAAGGGAACCACCTCATTTGAATGGACAGAAACACCAATGACTTTCACGCAGAGACTAGGGTGATTCATTTAGAACATAAAGAACTTTCTCTGCTTGATTTAGAAGGAAATCTTGATGGGATGTTCTGTTCCGATTTGATTTAGGCAAAGAGCAGATTGTGTTTTCAGTGCACATGCTCACAACAAGTACACACCAACACAACTGATAGAAGTGAAGAAGAAATAATTTTTAAAACAGAAATGAAATGAAGATAAGCATTGCTACCAGGCAAATCAGAAGGCACAGGACAAACTACAATCCACAGATGGAAGTGAAGCGCAGGTTAAGCTCTCCAATTATTCAGGCAGGGACAGACACACCTGACTCTGACCTGCTCAGATGCCTTGATGTGAATAAGCAAGGTACACTTCAAATATGACAAAGGCCTAATGCTACACGTGGACACTGGATTTTGTTTGGTTTTCCTTAACTGTCCTGACTCAAGTTTTCCAAAATGAATTAGGCTCAACATTATATTCTTTTCCCTGCCAGTGGCTACATCAGTTCCTTCTTATATCAAAGTAAGTACAATTAGTGTATCATTGGTGGGACATAAATAAGAATTATTGCAATAAGAGCAATGTTTACTATTTTTCTTAGCATCTCTCTCCTTTGTACTCCACAAACTTAAGCACAAGCGGTACATATGACTGTGTGGGCTGTATATCTTGGTTTCTTTATCCACATCTAAGACTTTCTATGAGACACAGCTCTGCACCTAGCTTACAACAACTTCATGAGGCAGTCTCATTATTTTTAGGCATCAGGTAGAGAAGACTCTGTGGACCAATTGCCCCTTTGTCTGCAACATACTCCAAAGAGAAGACTGACCCCAATCTTTGTTCAACATTAGTCCACTGAAGGACTAACCTTCCCATCCGAAAGCTTCCCCCTCCACCAGTACTCCTGAGGATCTTATCAACAGGAAACAAAAGCATTATACTACCATAATGAAGTATCTGGCTTTTATTCCCTAATTAGAAAAACCCAAAGATTGTAGCCCAGGGAACAGCTAAATATTTAGGATATTAAAGAAGTTACCAAGAACCAGCTGCCCACAGTTCCCCCACCCCTATTAACCTGTTGTTTACTCAGTTCACAAATATTTCAGAAAAAAAAAAAAAACTTAATGGACAAACCTGCAACAATGGGGGTGTCTGTGCACCTACAGAGGCTCTACTTTCTAGAAATGGAGAAACCATTTTAGGGGGTTAAAAAAAAAACAAACACTATATTGCCATTATATTGACACAGAAATGCTGTCCTCAGCTCCTGTTCCTAGAACAGGTATCAAAACAGACGTATTCCGGGTACCTTACCATTCAGGTGGCTCTAGGCAAATCCTGGAAGCTACTGTGTCATTCTTTAAGCTCTAACTTCCCCTTATGAAGTTCTCATTCTTTCAATTCGCCACTTTTCATTTCCTGCAGTCCTGCCCACTGATTTGTCCACAACAGAAAAGAACAAAGTAGCAGTGTATGAAAAGGGGGAGCATTTCATTTTTGCTTACGGACCTTGAAAGATGAAAAAGTTCTGCATCGTCTAAAATTTAAATAACGGAGCATGCCTCTCTGGCTGTGGTCCCATTTTACTGCATTTTGTTGTTGTTTGGTCCTCATCGTCGGCACCCCCAGCCCTACCCCAATCATCAGGCTGCTTCAATTCTAAGCCACCTTCAAAGGCGGCTGTCACTGGATCTTCACTGTTCAAAGACCATGACCAATTTTGACCACGGTTTCTTTTCTTCCCTACTCTACCTCTATTGCTGCTACAAGACGACTGACTCTCAAAAAGATTTAGGACACATCCACTATTGACTATAGCACTGGGCTTCCACACTCACCTGACTCAGGTCAGGCACTCTGCAGCCACAGCACGCAAAGCCAAGGATGCGAATCGTGCTCCCTCGTCGTCAGCTCCTAAATATTTACAAAGAAAGACGACTGAGTAGGGGACCCTGTGAGGCTCTATCAGAAATGTTCCCAAATCCAACTTTCGACTCTTTTTTTTTTTTTTTTTTTTTTTTTTTTGCCTCCGTTTTCTTCAGATCCCACTCCCCACCTCCCAATTTAGCAGCTAAGTTGGCGGGATCTCTTGCTCCCAGATAACAACAAACCCAGCTTGATTATTTCCCTTACGTAGCTGACCAGAAAGATCAGGCACGCAGAAACTTCGAACACGCCGGAGGTGGAACTAAGGGAAGTGTTGAAGAGATCCCAAAGCACTTGT
Organism: Sigmodon hispidus; assembly: GCA_004025045.1. Classification (NCBI taxonomy): domain Eukaryota; kingdom Metazoa; phylum Chordata; class Mammalia; order Rodentia; family Cricetidae; genus Sigmodon; species Sigmodon hispidus. The sequence goes on from PVIH01000277.1 coordinate 367,810, forward strand.
TTCCCCTCGTGGAGGACAAGTATGCGAAACTAGCATCCTCATTGGGCACGAGCTGGGTCCACACTTCTTCCTTCACCACTCCCCCCTTTCCCCGGTTTTCTTCCGTTTTTGTTTTTTTTTAACCCTCCCCACGGGGGCCCCCACGCATGCATTATTCTACCAGCCATGCGGCGCAACAAGACTAGCTACATTTTTAGAAAGATTATTTCCTTGAGCAAACTCATGACACCCCCTCAACTGCCCCCCCCGGGGCCGGGGGGGGGAACTATTTCCTGCAGCCACTCCAACAGTTTCCAACTTGGGGGAATGCCATTTGAGTACGGGAAAAGGGGTTGAAGCCGGTCACTAGAGTCGAGGACATTAAGGGTTGCTTAGACTTGAAAAAAACTCAGATCTCCTCCCGAAATTGCTCGCAGGGAAAGAAGCCCTAAAATACACATCAAGTGCATGCAAAGCCAGCAAGAACTCCCAGAGATCAAGGCAAAAACTTCTGCGCACGGGAGCCAGTGCCAACTCCCCGCGCCCTCTGCCCGGCCCCAGCAGCTACCTTGGTGACCGGGGAGCCACGCCGGTTTTAGGGGAGCAGGACCTGGAGAGAGGTTAGCAGCCGCTGGGCAATCCCATGTCCGCGAAGAGGGAATTCGTTCCGTTAGGATGGGAGAGAAACACCCACACCTCCTTTCGGCGTGCGCTTTCTTTCTCTCCACCCCCTGCCTCCTCCTCCTCCACCACCACCACCTCCTCCTCTCCTCCCACCCCAGCAGGCTTGAGGAAACGCTTCAGCAGAACATCCACATGGTTACTGCACTTTGAAGTGGCGGCCGGCCGCTTATATAGGCCGGGAAGCTCCCTGGGCAATGTAGTCCTAGTCTCAGGTCGTACGGGCGCCTGGGGCTGCGGGACAAAACTACAAGTCCCAGAAGCCCCTGGGCTCTGGGGCCGGGTTCTAAATAGACAGCGCGCGCGGAGACGGGGGAGGGGCGTCTAGCGGGACCGCCCGAGCTGCAAACCTGGGTCTGAGCAGCCGACTCGCCAGGTTTCGAAAACGCAACTCACAGTCTCCCCTAGAGGCATCTCTACCCCTGTTAACCATTCTTTTTTGCCTGTGGTTATCTTCCCTTTCCTAAAATCCAGGTGTCACTAGGGGCCGGAGAGAGGAGAAAAGCTCGGATCACGGCTTTGGGAAGTTTTTAACAAGCTATTACCCAACCCTGCGCGCCCTGTGTCCTGGAGCAAATAATTTCAGAAATCCGAGGCACAAAAACGACAGTGTTTGCGGTCAATGGTTTAAAAACGAGTATGTCTGTTCTAGTTCTTTATTAAATTCTGCTAGTGTCTACATGAAAAACTAAGTCTGGGAATGCAGTGCTTTCTGCTATTGGGGACGGACTTATAATGTGAGAGCCCTTGTCTGAATCTGAGTTGTGTCTTGTCTTTCTTCGCACAAGTAAAAGAAACTCAACCCTCTGTTAAATAAAGGAACTCTGTTGTGACTTGCCGATGCTGCGGTCGTGAAGCAGAAGAGAAATACAAACCGCGACCTCGGCTCTGACCCGGTTTCTAGCAGCCCCTTGCTCCAGGAATCTGTAAACGCTTAAATAAATAAACCGCAAACCAGAAAAATAAGGGTTCGGGAGAGAGCCGCTCACAGTGAGATGCTTGCGTCCAGGCGAGGCTTGCTCCTAGACTTCAACTCCTGCATCTGGGGTGAAATGGGTTTCAACCCATCACCAAGTACTGTCTGGGCTCCAGGCTGCAAAGTGCTTAGGGCTTTGGCTTTTGGAAGAAGTGCTTGGATCCTAGGCAAAGTTATTCTACTCTCTTCTTCCCTGCCCCACACCCGAAAACCATCTGGGTGCCAGGCTGGGCACTGTGCCAGGATATGAGAGCGCGCCAAAATATATCATAACATCCTAAGCAGGGTCTGTCTGCTCCCACTAAAGACCTGCTACTAACAGTAATGCTTGTAATGCTAACAAATGGTTCTACTGAGCTCAGCCTGCATGCATTTTCTACAAGTCATGTTACTGAGTTTTACCAACTCTGCGGTGTGTGGCAGGTGCACGACTCAGAACCAGGAGAAACCAGGTTAACTTCAGTCTCCATTGCATCTCAAGCCAGTACCTATGCAAATTACTTATCTATCAGGACCTCAACCCTTCCCCCATTTTAGGAGCAGTATCTGAGCCCTTGGGCAAATAAATCACTGCCATTTCTTTACCACAGTTTTGCCGTCTAGAGAGGGGTTAGATACTCATTTGTATGTGCTCGCTGTCTTTCCATATTGCTCCATTCAACTGTCTTGCCTGGAGCTTTGTGAAACTGTAAGAACAACTAGAGTGGGCTGGAGGGATGGCTCAGAGGTTAAGAGCACTGACTGTTCTTCTGGAGGTCCTGAGTTCAATTCCCAGCAACCACATGGTGGCTCACAACCATCTATGATGAGGTCTGGTACTCTTCTGTATACTGTATACATGATAAATAAATAAATCTTAAAAAAAAAAACAACTAGAGCAAAATAGCTAACAATTCTGGGCATCTCGTGGGTACATGTTGTGTCCCAGGTATTGTCTCTAAGCTCCTTCTGTCTCTCATTTCATCCATTTCTTTTAAAGAATCTTGTTTTTGGCCCATGGGAAGCAATGCATGTTGAATTACTTCTGAGAAGGCACATAATTGCCTAACCACAGAAATCCATGTCTGATGTTTTTCTTTCTTCCCAAGAAAACCCCCAACTTGCCACAACAGAAGAATCCACACCATTTTATATCTGTTGTTTCTCCTTTCCTCCATAAAAACAATTTATTCCATTTCTAAGGACCTTATGGAATAGCAGTACTCTATGTTTCAAGCAGTTTCAACAAATGAGTCGATGATAATAATATAACTAGAAAAGGAGGAGAGAGGATTACTTCATGAGTTTCTAACTGGGAAATTATGGAGTTGTAAGGTGGACTTTCAAAAGAATACTTGGTCATAGTTGGAAGGAATAAGTGGCTTACTTTCCAAAGCACTACACTCAAAACCCTACCTACTTTATCCATGGTCTTCTCTCCCCAACTACACATTTCAGTGAGAGACCATGTCTTATTTACGGTTATATACCGTAGTTCTCTTGACTCAAAAGAACTATACTTTTGTCTGCACATCTATAGATCTTTAGATCTATAAAAAAGATTCTTAAACCTTTTAATAGAAGGTATCCTGAGCATATGGAAGGCAATGTAAGTGTATTTTCTGAGCATGCAAGCCTTTTAGCTGCCCAGACCAATTTTTCATGTCAGTATTATTCAACATTTAGGAAGTCCCAGAAGCTGCTAGATCACATATAAGTACTTTTACTAAAAGAAGTTCCTTATGATGTACAATTGATGTGTGGGGATGCTGACAGTGATGAATGCTAGGATCAGTGACTTATTCTTCTTCTTTATGAAAAGGGGTGGGAAGGGGAGCTGCTGCTTCTGGGGAGAATTTTTCTAGATCTGCATCTCTGATCCAGTACCTACCAGCCATTTAGGCATCTAAGACGCAGGTAGTTCTAACAAAGGTATAAAGTTGTTGTAATATCCACAGTATGTTTCAAACACTTAGTTTAAAAACAACAAAAATTAAAAACCTTCAATTATTCATGTTGATGACATGCTAAAATTACAATACTTTGGATAATTAGATCTCACAATTGAAATGACTTTTTCCCCTTGGTATTTACTTTTTAATTTGACTAAAAATGCAGTCTGCAGCTCATGTTATATTCAACAATGCCAATCCAGAAAACTGAAAATCAGATTCCTAAGGTAACTCCAAATGATGAGGACCAGGGCTGGGGAGTTAGTTCAGTGGCTAAAACCCTTACTATAAAAGCATGAAGACCCAACTTCTGATCCCCCAAATCCACATAAACCCTAGTAGCTGTGGCAACCTGTAATTCCATCACTCCAGAGACAGAGACTTTATCTCCCGGGTGTGCTCGATAGCTAGACCAGCTGGAATTGGTGAGTTCTGGATACAGTGAGAAACCTGCCTAGTAAATAAAGAGGAACATAACAGAAGATATTCAATGTTATCTTTGGGCCTTGACAGACATGTACATGCATATGTGCCATAAACAAATATGCCTATACATATGCAAATATGCATACATATACACATACTACATGCATGCACATGCCTAGTAAAAGGAAATGATAATCTGCCATAAAAGTAGCCACGTGTGACTTTACCCTTGAAATGCAGGAAAGCCAGAGGACTTTGCAGTCAAGACAGTATTATAGACCAAGTCTGAAGAAAGTCCAAAACTAGCACAACAGCTTACTCCAGGGAAGCCCTACAAATAGAAACAGTTTTTGTCAGCAGTACACGGCTGCAGACTTGGACTAAATTCTAAATTCATCTGCTGAGAAACCCACCCACAGATCCCCTCCTACTAAAGAAAGCAGGATGTACCAAGAAGAGCAAGATTCAGAAAAAGCAGGGTTGACATCCAGTTGCATCCTTAATATTCAAGGTGTGTTTTTGTGGAGATAATGATGTAACTAATCCTTGACTTGTCAACCCACTGGGTCATTGAGTTACAGGAGTGAAAGAACTTTATCAAAATAAGAACATCATCACCAAGGCTAGGAAAATATAATGGTTCATTCTGATACCATCCTTAGCCACAAAACAAATGTCATCTTGTTGAAACACAGCTATTCCCAGTTCGCTTCTAGTAATAAATTCCAACCACCTGTAACTGTCAAGTGAGCATTAAATGTTTCTGTTAATAGCTTCTCCATATCATCCTTAAATGGCATGGCAGCATTGCTGATACTCAAGCTATAGAATGTATTCTATCTTGGAGCTACTTTCTTTCTACGTGGTGTGATGGAATACCATTGACCATGAGATATATCAGTAAAAAGAAATCTATGTTGTCTATATAGTTACCAGATCATCTTTCCTAGTCATTTTCTTCTACCCTGTGCAGTAGAAGAAAAAAGACATAATCCTTTCTGATGGTTTTATAAAACATGGGACACACATCCCTAAGCACTGACAGACTTTTCAAATGGTAGTGTGGTTGTTTGAAAAAAGAAAGTGGTACTATTAGGATGTGTGGCTTTGTTGAAGTGGGTGTGGCCTTTTGAAGGAAGTGTGTCTTTATGGAGGTGGGCTTTGCCGTCTCATAGCTCATAGCTCATATGCTCAAGCCACACCAGTGTCTCAATTCACTTCCTGTTGCCTGCAAGATGTAAAACTCTCAGCCACCTCTCCAGTATCATGGCAGCCTGAATACCATGTCCCACCATGGGGATAATGGACTAAACCTCTGAATCTGTAAGCTACCCCTCAGTTAAATATTTTCCTTTGTAAGAGATGCCATGGTCATGGTGTCTCTTCACAGCAATAGAAACCCTAACTAAGACAGGTTGTATCAATTTTGAGTTTTTGCACTGAGAGGTCCAAAACTCACTCATAGATATACCCAAAGACTAAATTTATCTTTGAGCTCTCTGTGTGATTTTTACCCTTACAGACAAGATAAGATCTTTGAAGATGAGTATTTGTGTACCTTTTGTAGCTCTAACTTGGCACTTGGTAAAGGAAAGGCATTCATCACTTATTGGATCAGGAATTCTTAGGACTCCAAGAATGTCCAGAGGAAATGATGACCTGCAGACTCTCAATAGCTTACATGAGATGAAAAAGTAGAGCTGATATTCAAACAAAAAAAAAATAGAAAAGAGAATCAGTTCATGTGGAGCTTAGAAAAGGAAGGCATTTCCTGAGGCCAGACTCAGGGAATCCTGTGAAACCAAGAGAAATTATCACAAATGGGGGCACTATACTTGCTATCCTGTCTCTGGAATTTGGAAGAATCTGCTGGCTAGTCACCAGGTGACAAGAAGGAACTTGGATGAAGTAGCAGTGACCATACCAGACAGGCAACGTAATAGTTACAAAAGCCAGCCAAACAAAACAAAGAAACAAAAAACTCAAAATGAAACAAAACAACAAACAAAAAACCTGGGCTGGGGCAGTAGTCCAGTGGTAGAGTATTTACTTAGTGCAAGCTTTAAAGAAAAGTGAAGCATGATCCTATTTAGTCATATCAATAAAAACCAGGAGACACATATTGGGGTCATAACCTGAAAGATCAGAGAAGCAAGGGAGCAGCCACCAGTGACTTCTTACCTCTCCAAATCCTCTGACCAAATGGATAGCGGCTCCAGATCCTGTCTCCACCTCCCAAGTACTGGGATCAAAAGTGTGAGCCTCCCAAATGCTGGAAACAAAGGGGTGAGCCACCCAGACCTGGCCTTTATGGTTTACTAGTGCTAGCTTCACCCTTTGATCTCCAGGCAAGCTTTGTCTGAACACAAAATATCATACAATGAAAAAGCAAAAGTAGTTACTACTACTTTCTTCCACATGAAAATGTCAGCTCTGCTGTCTCTGATGGTAGTATTGTCAGCAGTGTCTGGAGTCCACAAACATAAGAACTATTAACTTCTTACACTTTATTTTCCTGTCAGAGGTTTACCACACAGTAGGACAGCTACTCCCTCTTTCTACCCTGCCCCCCATCTATAAGACTGTTATCATAACATGCTAGGGTTGACAAATTGGACCTGGGACCTGAAATGCCTGCTGCTTTATTCTATTATTATAGCTGAAATTAAATTCAGGTGTCAAAGAAGACATGTGATGCTATTTTGTTTTTAGATGGAGCCTCACTATACCCACCTCATGTGAAGTCAAGATCCTTCACCCACTTCCCAGAGCTGGAATTGCAGACATGAGGCCCTGTATCTATCTGAAGTTTGACTTTACACAAGACTTCAGGAACCCATGATTTTTTTTAAAAAAAAAATCAAACATATTTTTGCAGCTTCTGGGGAAATTATTTATTTAGATTAGAATTTCACAAATGTCATGGTATCTGAAACTCAATCTCAAAACTTTCACAATCATGTAACCTAAAAATTTACATATTTATGTATTTATTTGTAGTTATCTAGCTTATTAAAAGCTATGAAAACCTTATGTAAAATCTTTCTAGAACAGTTGATTCTCTTTTGTGATACATTTTCAGTTATCTAGGAGAAGATTATGTTTCAATAGATGGTTTTAAAAATCTACATTGAGCATACAAACTAGCAATATCCAAGCAATTTCCATGTCAATAATCTCCAAGCTATGAGTAAGTCTATGTATTTCAGTATAGCCTTCTTAAGATTTTCCAAATCAGGATCTGACCTTTTCTGAAGGAAAATAGAAGATAGAAAACTTGAGAGTTTTTGCAGACCTCGGTAAATATAATCCCTAACCCAGGTATTAAATTTTACTTAATTCAGTCACCAGTCAAGTGAAACCTGTAACTTTTCTCACTTCCTGTCCTGTGTTGGTGTATCTAGACTTAAGCAAATCAACAACTTGTTTTTATTTCCAATCTATTACCTTCCCAGATTTTAAATCTTATTACTGTCTAATAGTGGATATAGGCTATGATTAACCTATATGTTGAGTTCAACCCAGATAGAGGTCTGTATTTCACAATAAGGATAATTAGGTAGAAATGGCCCAGAGAAGCAGGACTGAGGGTGTAGGGCTTGGTTAATTAGTGCTGGACTGTCGGTATTAGACAGCTAGTGAAGATGTAGTCCTGTTTACCAGATGCTCTGTGGGCACCGAGGACAATGGAAGACAGTGGAATAAGAGCTTTGGCTGTCTGCCTTCTTGTTCATCACATCCTTCCTTCCAGAATTTCTTCATGAGGCTTGGAGGATAACGACCAGGAAGGCTGGCTGCTTATAACTCACAAACTAGCCACCAGCTGCCCCATACCCTTCTGGGTTTTCTTCCAGGTGTCGACTGCAGAGTATGCAGCTGTGGCCTAGAAAGCAGCCCAGATGCTGGCAAGCCCTCCTCCGCCCTCAGTTACTTACCTTCCGAGCCACCTGTCAGTTCATGCAGTGTCTCCGTTAACATATTACACATTACCCAGATGGTCCTACTCACTGAGCCCTTTAGGTTGACTTCAATGCAGCAAGTAAGGAGGTGGTTCTCAGTGGTGTCATTCCATTTTTTCTTCAAAACTAACCCTTGTTTTTGTTTTGGTGTGTGTGTGTGTGTGTGTGTGTGTGTGTGTGTGTGTGTGTACTTGGTGCTACCTTTTAGGAGGAGGAAGAGGAAAAGGAAGCAGATGTGATAAGGAGGAAAGTGAATCTCTTTAAACATAGCTTAAGCCTTACTCAGCATTTGGTAAAGTTTGAGAAACAGAATAAATCATTTATCCTTAACCAAATGAGTAAGTTAGTCTGTAAAGAAAAAAATTTAAACAAGCCTGTCATGGGTTTGTTATGAAAAAGCTACTTAAAAAGAAAATAATGATGGCTTTCAAAAGAATTCTACTCCTAGAAAAAGCAAGGTCCTTTCCCCAAGGTTCTCTCTTTTGTCCATAGTGGGAAAACATTATTTGACAAATAAAAAGATTCCATTTAGTAGTAAGTAAACTTATTTGCTCTTTGAGAATAAGGACTCTGGGAAGACATTACTAATTGTTTTTAACTTTTAACTTACATGTTATTGAATGGTTGTTTGGCCATCAGAAAATGTGTAAAGTGTATTTGGTTTGGGCTTAGGAAGCTGGAGGAACAGTTAGAATAGAAAATCTCGCTGTTTCATTAGTTAGAATAGAAAATCTCGCTGTTTCATTAACCGTCTGTTCTTGCTTCTGACTTTTTATTTTTTAGACCATGCTCAAACTGACCCCAAATCAGAAAGTAGGTTCTCACATTAAATTAGCCTTTATTTCTCCTCTGCCTCACTTATTTTCAGAGCATATCACAAGGGAAGAGGCACCAATACTGAAAGGAAAGGTGGTGGGGTAGACCTGCTAACCCATTTTCGAACTATATTTTGAGCCAATAATAAGTCTGGTGACATGTTAATCCATGCTATAAAGTAAAGGCAATAAAACCCTTTCCATAAGTTTACGGGAAAATGTCCAATCCACAAGGAATTTGATTACTATCAGCCATTAAATTACAAGTCTCACTTTTCTGTTTTTTTATTTCTTTCATAAATTAAGTAAAATTTGCAGTTACAGCCTTTGTGAGGCATCTTGTGGGTGCTGGGAGTTGAACTCAGGGCCTTTGAAAGTACTGTAAGCTCTTACCCTCTGCCATCCTCTCCTGCCCCAGCCTTCATCCTCTTACCTATCCACCCAGTATTATCAGAGTATTTCCCTTCCTTGAACTACTGACCCCCTCCTCCACCTCTCAAGTCATAGAATTATAGATATGTCCACAATGCCCGGTTTTATGCAGCGATGGAGAGGAAACTCCTGGCTTTTTTTCATGTAGGTCAAACACTCTATCAACTACAGTAGGACTTTCTTTTTGGCTTCCAGCCTCCAAATAATAACATGGAGACTTGTTATTTATTATGGAAGTTTGGCTTTTAGCTTAGCCTTGTTTCCAGCTAGCTTATAACTCAAATGAACCTGTTTCTATTAATCTATGTTCTACACAAGGCATTTTACCTCTTCTTCATTCTGTATGTCTAAGTTGCTCCCCATCTTGCTGGCATTCCCTTGAGTGTCTCAGATTATTCTCTAGTTTCTTTCTCTCATTGGAAGTCCTGACAATTCTCTCCTGCCTAGTTACTAGCAATTCAGCTCTCTGTTAAACCAATCAAAAAGTGCCTTAGCTAGAGACACATATTTACTGTGTACAAAAAAGATTATCCCACAGCAACTCACTGAACCACATCCCTCTCCCTGCAGTCTCTTTTACTAACCTACGTTTACTCCATTCAAGCAATTTAATTAACTATGTAGCTCATTCTACAGGATTATTCACATTGTGCAGTCTTTAGGTTTAAACTTAACTTTAAGAGATTGTCTTATTTTGTAACAAGCATGTCATAAAGATCTAATTTACGAAATACAGTTTAATAGTTTGATACATACTATACATTATATAATAATCAAATCAGATTACTTAAACTTTTACTGAAAATATTCTCTTTTAAAAAATGTTTTTATTGATTCTTTGTGAATTTCACATCATGTACCCCAATCCCACTCATTTATCTTCCCACCCTATCATATCTGTCCCCGACCCTTGCAATCTACTTCCCCAAAAGAAAACAAACTAACAAAAATCTAATGATGGGAGCTGTGGTATGTCATGGTGTGCCCAGATAGCTTTGCACATGTTCATTGCAGTGAGTCATTGGCCTGGCTCTAGGCCTCTGGCTTCTGCTATACTATCAACACTGGATCTTAGCCAGGACTCTTCTGGGATACCTTGTTGTTGCAGTGTGTCATGGAGATCCTGCAGCTTTGCTTCTGCAGGACTGGCCTTTTCATGGGCTCCAGCAGTCCACAGATGGGGTAGATGTTGGGCAGGCCAATTCAAAACCCTGGATCTAGGCCTGAGTGGTAGTTGAGTTGGACAACCCTCCTACTCTCCCATACCCATGCCACCAGGGCCAGTTCTACTCTATTGCCCAGGAGAGGTGTGAGGCTTGCTTTCCAATTGCAGTAGTCAGTGAGGGAAGGACCAGCTCTCCTGCATCCACAACATGAGGGTCAGGACCCACTAAGCAGGGCACTCGGACATCAAAGTAGCTTCAAGAAATCTCTGGCAATCATCATCCAACAATCTGCTTTTGCCTGGCCACCCTCCATATATGCTTCCAAGCAGCACCTATGGATGAGATTGTACAGAATATATCTTTCTGTGTCTGGACTATTTTACCTAATAGAATATCCTCCTGATCTATTCATGTTGTAGCAGATGACATTGCTACATTGCAATGTAGCAATTACAGTCTTTTTAATGGCTAAGTAATATCTCATTGCAAATATGTGTCACATTTTCTCTATCCATTCATTTATTGTTGGGCATTTAGTGTGATTCCAAATCGTGGCTATTGTGACTAAAGTTACAATAAAAATAGGGGTGGAGATATCTTCTTTTTATTTTACTTTTTCATTTTATTTATTCTCTCTCTCTCTCTCTCTCTCTCTCTCTCTCTCTCTCTCTCTCTCTCTCTCTCTGTGTGTGTGTGTGTGTGTGTGTGTGTGTGTGTGTTGCATTCTGGACACAGAGCACATGTAAAGATCACAAGACAACCTTTAGCAGTTGATCCTCTCCTCTTTCTACCACACAGATCTTGTTGTGTGTTTGTTTGTGTTCTGACAAATAAACTTGCCTGGAGATCAAAGGGCAGAGCTAGCTACTAGTTAACCATTGGAGCCAGGCGGTGGTGGTTTATGCCTTTAATCTCATCACCTAGGAGGCTCATGCCTCAGCACTCAGGAGGTGGAGACAGGAATATAAGGCCAGTGAGGACAGGATTTCAGAGGATCTGGAGAGGTAAGAAGTTCTGGTGGCTGTTCCTTTGATTCTATGATCTCTCAGGTTATTAGCCTCATATTTGACTCCTGATTTTTATTGATTAGACAAAATAGATTCACAATTCAGATTCCTCAAACTCAGGTTGTTAGGAATGTCAGCAGCAAGCACACTTATTTACTCAGCCATCTCATTGGCCCACACAGGTCTGTTTTTAACAAACTGATTTCATTTCCTTTGGATATGTGGCTGGTTTTTAGATTACTTAACTATATAATTGTAGCTTTTTAAAACATTTTTTAACCTTTATTTTGTTTTATGTGTATGGCCTACATGTATGTCTGTACATCATGGGCACATGCAGAGTCTACAGAGATCAGAAGAGGATGTTGGACTTTTCTCTGGAAAAGCAACCAGTGCTCTTAAAAAATTTCTAGCCCCCTGTTTTTAGTATATATATATATATATATATATATATATAATATACACATATATAACATATACACATTTTTCTTAATACTCTGAGAGTTGTTTTATGGTTTCCATATAGCTATACTAGTCAACATTCAGAACGACAGAGGCTAAGAGTCCCTCTGTCTTTGCAGCCTGGCCAGCATTTGTTATTTCCTGCCTTTCCAAGGCAGTTGTTCGATCTGACTGCTGTGGGTGACCTGTCACTCAAGTCTTCAGATTTAGATTACCTTGATGATCAGTGATTAAAAAGTAATTTTGTTTTTTAAGACAGAGTATGATTGTGTACTCGTGACTGGAGTGGAGCCAGCCTCAAAATCAGAGATCCACCTGCCTCTGCCTTCCACGTGCTAGAACTAAAGTTGTGCCACACCTTGTCTAGCTAAAAAGTAATTTTCATATAAGGATATTTAAGTCAGGTATGGTTTGAATGTAGCTGTAATCCCAGAACTCAAGGAGGAGTAAGCAGGAGGATCCTGAGTTCAAGGTTAGTCTCATCTACAATACTGTCTCAAAAGAATGAAAAAATACTCAATAATTAATATGTTACAAATTTTAGTGATTCTACTGTACCCCTTTTTTCCCCAATAAAATGTAGAAAACTAGCATGTAGGGGCTGGGGAGATAGCTCATTGGGTAATATGCTGACCTGGTAGTGGAGAGATTTGAATTTACTCCAGAATCCACATAGAAAAGCCAGTTGTGGTAGCATGTTTTCATAATACTAGTTTTAAGGAGGCAAAGACAGGAGAATCTCTGGGGCCCGGTGGCCAGGCAGCTTAGTCTACTGTGAGACTTTTCAGGACAATGGCAGACCCTGTTTCAAAAGACAATGGACAGACCCCGAGGAAAGACATTCAGCTTTGTTCTCTGCCTTCCACCACCACATTCACACAGGGACCATCCAGAAACTGCACACATGCAGTCACACACACACACACACACACACACACACACACACACAAGAACACTCTATTGAAATCTAAACTACTAAACTAACTTCACAACCCTTGCTGTTCTGTCAATCAGCTCTTGGTTATTTTCCTCTGAAATATAAGATGTGATTAATGTTCTAATGCTGCTCATATCATCACATCACTATTATCTCATTGTAACAAATCTGCTTTTTATTACAGCAGCATTTTATCCCACTGAGCTATTTGCTTGTCCATCAATAGGGCCACTCCTTACTATGAAAACTTTCCATGAGGGATTGCAGGAACATTCTACTTGCCCAGTGACCTAATCTGCTCTGTTGCTGTGACCTGGACAAAGAATGCCTCACAATCACAAGAAAATGGAGTCTTCCCAAGGGTGGCTTCTTTTTTGTTCACATGATGGTGATATCAATTATTTATCCTAGAACAGGAAGAAAAAAAAAAAAAAGAACCCAAACCTGGCCTTTTTTGTTATATTTCCCAAAGGAATGTGGCACAGTTCCTTTTTCTTCTCTGCAATTATGTTCAAATTAATTTGCTCCTGGCCTAGTTGACTTCTATTCATTTCTGGAGCCATTGCATCACAGCCCAAATGAGTTTCCTCTTTCTATTGTTGGATAAGTTTTCACAAAATAGTTGAAAACTTTCTGCTTCCTCTTCATTCTGTGGTGTGTGTGAAACATTTTCTTCAGATTCCCAGAGGAAAGTTAAAAGACAATCCATTGCTGGCAGAGCATTCTGACTTGTGGGCAGAAGGGGACTGGGGAGGGGACATTCACTGTCTGGCTTTGGCATGCCTAATGGCAGTGCATCTGAGGCTTTTTAGGATTCTTACACATTACACTGAGACCATTTATTTTAAATTTTATTTGTGTGTGTGTGTGTGTGTGTGTGTGTGTGTGTGCCACAATAGGTATGTGAAGGGTCAGAGAGAGGTAAACGTTATAGAGTTGGTTCTCTTCTTGCACTATGATGTGCATTCCAGAGATGGAACTCAGACTATCATCATGCTTTCATGGTAAGTGCCTTTACCTGCTGAGCCATCTTGCTGGCCGTGGAAACCATTTATTAAGTTCTCACAGTATGTTCAGCATCCCATAAACAGCATCCTCCTGAATCTTATCACCGTCCTCAAAGATGAGTTTTGTCACCCTATTTGGTAGATGAAGAACTGAAATTCTAAACTTCATAGGATCGTTTAATTCTAAGTTTTGAGGATTGCTTGACTCCTGATGATCACCCAGGGTTATCACAGTGTTACCCTCAGATCAGCAGTATCAGCATTGCTTGTTACCCAGGAAATTGCTAGAAATGCAAATTTTCAGCTGCACTTCAGAAGTCCCAGGCCAGGGTGGCAGGTGGGAAGCAATCTGTGTTTTAACAAGCCCTTCAGGTGCCTCTAACGGATGCTAACATTGAAGACTCAGCTGTGAATTGTTTTCTATGTACAAAGGCACCACACTTGCAATGAGAAAACTGTGAAGACCACCTGTGAAATGACTCCAGAAGTTTCAATTGCTTGGCAAGGCACTGGGGAGAGCCAGTGACTTTTGCCTGCGGAATAATGTCATTCGAATTGGCTTAATAAAAAGCTGACTGGCTGGTAGCCAGGCAGGAAGCATAGGTGGGACAACAAGCTAAGGATGCTGGGATGAAGATGGGGAGTCAGAGGACTTGCCAGCTAGAGGCAGAAAAGGTCAGACACACAAAATGGAACAGAGGTAAAAGCCACATAGCAGAATGAAGGTTAATAGAAATTGGTTGATTTAAGTCGTAAGATGTAGCTGTAAATAAGCTTGAGCTATCAGGCAAATGTTTATAATTAATACTAAACCTCTGTGTGTTTATTTGGAAACACCTGCTGGGATAGAAACTGCCCCCAACAGCTTTCTGTTTCTCAGCAAGATGCCTGAAATATCTCATGGTTTATGAGACCCTCCCCTGAAGTTTCCAGGAACTGGACAGTTGACATTCTTCTAAATTCCCCTAAGTAGCTGGCATCTGAGCTTAGACTCTCTCTATCTGGTCCTTAGATGGTTGTTACCACTAGCATTCCATGAAAGATCACTCCCCAGTTAGGGAGGGGGAGGAGAGAGAGAGAGACAGCGAGCAAGCCAGAGTTCTTCCCAATGTGTATAAGTTGCCTCATTCTTCCAAGGATTCAGTGAAAATGGTGAACTGTGCGCCTGATGGTCTCTTTGCCTGAGAATCTGTAAGATGCTAGAACTGAAATGTATATTTGGCCTAATTTCTTCTTGTTATACAAGGGCTCACAAGCCTAGTAGCATTCACAGTACAAATTTATTTTACAGTTCCATGAGACAGAATTCCAACATGGGTTTCATTAGGATAAATTCAAAGCTTTAGTAAGGCTGTGTGTCTTTCTGTGGGTCTTGAGCAGAATTTGATCTTTTGTTTTCTGCCATTTCCAGCTTATAAAAGGCACATTCTTTGGTTCTTGGATCTTTCAAAGCCAACAATGCTGTATGCCATTAACTATTTTCTATTATTATTTATCACTCTGGACACATCTTGGACACTTGTGATAATATTAGAGAACCCAGCTTAATGCTTTTGTCTCAGGTGTTTAACTTAAGCAATCTGCAAAATCCCTTTTGACAATCAAAGTCATGTATTTACGGGCTCTAGAAAACAGAATGTGGACATCCCTGGGGAGGAACATTTCCCTGTTCATCAGAATCTTTTCTTTTTTAAAAAATATTTATTATTTTTTGCCCTTCCTTTCCAGCCTCCGCCTCGGACCCTGCAGCCGCCACGATGTTGATGCCCAAGAAGAACCGGATTGCCATCTACGAGCTCCTTTTTAAGGAAGGAGTGATGGTTGCCAAGAAGGATGTCCATATGCCCAAGCACCCCGAGCTGGCAGACAAGAATGTGCCCAACCTTCATGTGATGAAGACTATGCAGTCTCTCAAGTCTCGAGGCTATGTGAAGGAGCAGTTTGCCTGGAGACACTTTTATTGGTATCTTACTAACGAGGGCATCCAGTATCTTCGTGATTACCTCCACCTACCTCCGGAGATCGTGCCTGCCACTCTGCTCCGCAGCCATCCTGAAACTGGCAGGCCTCGGCCCAAAGGTCCAGAGGGTGAGCGACCTGCAAGATTCACAAGAGGGGAGGCAGACAGAGACACCTACAGAAGGAGTGCTGTGCCACCTGGTGCTGACAAGAAAGCTGAGGCTGGGACTGGCTCTGCAACTGAATTCCAGTTTAGAGGAGGCTTTGGTCATGGACGTGGTCAACCACCTCAGTGAATTTGAAGATTGTTTTGAATAAACTTTAAAGAAAAATGAAAAAAAATTATTATTTTTTAATGTGAATTGGTATTTTGCCTGCACATATAACTGTGTAAGGGTGTCATATCTTGGAATTACAGACAGTTGTTAGCTGCCATGTGGATGCTGGGAATCGAACTCAGGTCCTCCAGAAGTACAGTCAGTGCTCTTAACCACTGAGCCATCTATCCCTCTAGCCCCAGAATCTTTTCTTTAGTAATAGGCAACTTTTTATTTGGGAAACTATATTTACAAATTATAAGGCATCATAGCAAAAAAAAAAAAAAAAAAACTGAGTTCATATAACCTTTGCCAACAAGAGAAATATGGAAAGCTATTTTTTATTTTTATAAGACATATTATTAAAATAAATATCTGTATTTGTGAAGAGATGCCTCAACCAAGGCATTTAACTGAGGATTCGATTACAGTTGTAAAGGTTTATTTAGTCCATTTTCTTTTTGATGGGGAACATGGCAGTAGCCAAAAACTACATCCTGATCTGGATGCTATCCTGGTTCTCATTTGTTTTTTTTCTGTTCAATCACTACTGTCTAGAAACAGCAGGAAGATAAAGAGATGGGCAGTTCAGACAAGGATAATTCTTGGTTGTACGGGAGTTGTCACTTATGTACCTGCCATGCCTCCAAACATGTAAAGAGAAACATGCCTCTCCCTGAACAAGTTCTAGGGACTAACACTATGAATCAGTTCTCTGAAAAAGGCTTATAAAACATCTGAATCAGCAGCATCAGTGGCACAGCAGAACTTGTGACTAATGTGACTTCTTGAGACCCACTTCAGATTTATTGACTAATGCTTTCAAACGATCTCTAAGTGATTCTAATGCAAGCTACATGTTCTCTTGACCTAATTACAGCATACTGGGCCAGAGATGGCTTTCCCACTTAAGTGCAGCCAAACCACAGGCTCCCTTTTGAGCTTCTGGTGTGTGGTGTGAGGAAGAGACACAAACCAAGCTTCTCCTTAGCAGAAACCAAATAAGGAAATTGGTATCTTGAGTGTTATTGTATTTAAAGGCTGAGTGGGGCCACAGAAGGTCACCAGAGTGTTTGAAACAGGAACTGCAAGTGGAAGGAATGAAGGTAAATAAAATTTTAATGCAAAAGAAGGGGAAGTTGAAGGAGGTGAGCTAACAGGAAAAGACACAGTGTGCAGAGAGGCAGAGCTTCGTCAAATGGGAGGGAAACAGGGAAGTGACCATGTGGAGGTAAAGAGCACCTGCTATGACAATCTATGGAGCTGGTACACTCTAAACCAGCCCGTGCTCAAAGGTCTGTTCTTCCCAGTGAGCCAGTGCTCTCTGCAAAACATTTTAATTTTTTGTTTGAGGTCTTGAAAATTGAACCCAGGGCTTTGAACAGGCTGAGCAAACATCCTAGCACCTAGCCATAACCTCTGTCCTGGAATCTAATCATTGCAAGTAACAGAATCTCTGTCTCTTTATCTAGCTGTATTAATTTGCTCTCATTGGCCAGCATTTGGGAGACTGAGGTAGAATAGTTAGGAGTTACAGGACAGCCTGGGCTACATAATGGGGTCTAAAAGAGCTAAATAATGAGACAAAGTTTCAAAAACTGAAAAGGAGTGCTGCAGGATATAGAATTACAAAGTGGGAGAGGGGGAGAAATAGAAGAGAAAGGATTAAATAAAATGGAATTTGGGGGATAGGGTACAAGAAGGAATAAGGAAGGTCTAACACTGAAGGTCTTTTAAAAAACCCATGTGGAAACCTACTACTATAAGACATTTCCTATATAAAAAAATTTAAATGGAGTTACCATATAGTGGGATGACAATACCCCAATTAGATACCACAGACTTAAATAAAACCAGAAATAGGTTACTTCTCTATGAGTTGTTGGTGAATAGGGTCCCATAGATCTCCAAAGATTACCAGCTATTGCTATTGATCTTTGCTATCCTCTAGAAATTAATGTTAAGACCATATTGCTGAAGACATATCTTATTTACTGAGTTATAAACACAGAGATATTATCTAGAAGGTTATTCTTTACTGGCTAGCTTTATAGCATTGGAAGGTACTATGCACACTACTAGAGACTAGGGGGAGAAAAATCTCACCACACTTTGAACATTGTGAGCTATAATAACAATCTGCCTAGTAAGATATTCACACTGAAGCAATAGTGGCATGAATGTTTTAGGAGCAACCAACAACTTTATGTTTGGATTTAAGACCTATTTCATTAAATGAACTCCATACCTGAACTGTTAACAAAGCCAAGAAACAGTCCTAGACAGGTCATAGGCCCTAGGGAAAACTACTATTATTATTTTACCAAATGGATATAATATTAAAATAATCCTAATAAATTATTGTTATACCCATAGATCAGTGTATCTTCCAGGCCTCACCAGAGAAGCTTCTTGCAATAGGTGCCAATTAAGATAGTGACTCACAATTGATCAGTGTGCAGAGAGATGTGCTTATCTCCAAATGGTAAGTCTATATCAAACCCCTACCCCAATCACTCAAGGATCTTCATGGAAATGGGGATGCAAGATTATAAGAGCCAGAGGTGGAGGATGACTGAAGGGAAACAGTGTTTTCTGGGTGCAACAGAGCAGTGCAAATGTGAACTCACAGCAACTGTGGCAGCATGCAGAAGACACTTGCAAGTTTGAGTCAGACAAAGGACCAGCAAGAGGTGAAACTTGAGCACCAAGTCCCCCCCCCACACTGAGGCACATCGGCATTTGATGGCTGCTGGGAAAGAGCCAGTTTTATTTAGTAGTGTGGTATTCAGTTTATGAACCCACATCAGAAGGGACCCCAGTAGTTGGAAAATACAAATTGAACTTGATAGATTAAACAAAACAAAATGAGAGAGAAAGAGAGAGGGTGAGAACACAAAGGTGGGTAGGTAGAGAGGTGAAGTGAGGGAGGGGGATGAGTATGATAAAAATGTATTGTATGAAATTTGTGAGGAATTGATAACATATTATTAGAAAATAAAAATGTTCCCCCCCCACACACACACACATACAAAGAATAGAAGCCAGTGCGGTATCCTGCACCTTTAATCCCAGCATTTAGGAGACAGAGGCAAGAGAATCTCTGAGTTGAAGACCAGCCTGGTATATATAGGGAGTCTGAGTCCAGCCATGGCTACATGGTGAGACCGTGTCTTACTAAAAGCTAGGAAGATGGCTCCTTAGTAAAGAGCATTTACTATTCTTACAGATGACCTGGGTTCATTTTCTCCAACCCACACTGGGAACAACATTTATAACTCCAATTTCAGGGGCGCTGATACTGACTTCTAGGTTTTAACAGCATGAAGCACACACATGACAGGCAAAACTCTCATACATATAAAATAAAAATTAAATGAATCTTAAAAGCAAAAATGAAGTTAATCTTTTTTGTTTTGATTTTTTTCTTTTTTAAGTTCTCTTTTTATTTACATTTTTTTAAATCCATATCCACCACTGATTCCCCTCTTGTCCCCTCTCCCAGTCCTCCCCTCTTCTTCATGCCAAGGAATCGCAAGGTGAGTCAATTCAGTCTGGCATATCCAGTTGAGGTAGGACCAAGTCCCTCCCACAAGTCTTAAGGATAAGAAAGGTGTTCCCCATCAAGGTATGGACTCTGAGAAGCCAGTTCATGTACCTGGAAAAGACTCTGGTCTGAGTGCAGGAGGCTCCAGAAACTGCCCACGCCTTTCCACTGTCATCTACATTCAGAGTGTCTAGATCCATTTCATGAAGGTTCGTTAGCTGTTATTTCAGAGTCTGCAAGCTCCCTACAGCATGGGACATCCTACTCCATGGGTCTCCCCATCATGATGGCCCTCACTCCACTCATACAATCTCTCCTCCCTCTCATCTGCTGGACCAGTAGCTCAACCTGGTGTTTTGGTATGGATCTCTGTATCTGCCTCCATTAGCTGCTGGGTAAAGGTTCTATAATGGCAATTAGGGTGGCCATTCATATGATAATAGGGAAAGGCCAGGTTAGGCACCATCTCCACTATTGCTTGGAGTGCTAGCTGGGCTCATCCTGTGGGTTCTCAGGTGTTCCCTAGCACCAGGTTTTTCTCTAATCCCAGGATGGCTCTCTCTATCAGGATATTCATGTCTTTGATCTCCCACCCCCTCCAAGCATCCCATTCCTTCATGGTCTCTTCTTACCTCTCCTTGCTCTCTCCTCCTGTATGATTGCAATTTTCTCAGGAGATCTTAGAAGAATGCAAATTCATCCATATCTGTAGATGCATGAATTTGGGTTGTATAAATGAGACTCAGAGCCAAATATCGGGGGAAGGCTGTGATATTGGAAAGAGGAAGCACCACAGTCAGTTCTCACCCAGCTGTCTTGCAACTTCCTCAGCCTCACTCCTGGTTGTTTCTGCCTGTTGCTTCTGCCAGTCACTTCTCTTTCTGCTGGGTTTCTAGAGTCCTTATATACCCTATCCCATCCAGGTTAGGATTAAAGGCATGTAGCCTTGAACTCACAGAAACAGAAGAAGTTCTGTCTCTGGAGTTATGGGATAAAGGGTGTTGGTCACTACTACCACCTTTCCCTGTGCTGGGATTAAAGGTGTGTGTGATTGACTCTCAGCTGTTTATCCTTGTGTCCAAGGAGCAAGGATTTCCTGAGCTGTCTGCCTAGAATTTAACTGTGTGCTTTCTCCCCTAATATTCAGGTTTTATTAAGTATATAATATATATCCACACATATCTATCACCCTGCACAAAACTCAAGTACAAGTGTATCAAAGACCTCAACATAAATCCAGTTACACTGAACCTGGTAGGAAAAACATGGGAAATACCCTTGAACACATTGGCATAGGAGACCACTTTTAAAATATAATACCAGTAGCACAGATACTTAGTGAAAAAATTAATATATGAGACTTCCTGAAACTGGGAAGTTTCTGTAAGGCAAAGGACATAGTCAATAAGACAAAATGATACCCTACACAATGAGAAAAGATCCTCACCAACCCTACATCAGGTAGAGGACTGATCTTTAAAATATGCAAAGAGCTCAAGAAACCAGAGATCAAAAAACCAAAAGAACCCAATTGGAAAATGGGGTTCAGAGCTATATAGGGACTTATCAACAGAAGAACTCCAAATGGCTGAAAGACCCTTAAAGAATTGTTCAATATCCTTAGCCATCAGAGAAATGCAAATCAAAACAACTCTTGCACTTGCCAGAATGGCTAAGATCAAAACCACAGATGACAGCCTGTGCTGGAGGAGATGGGGAGCAAGGGAACACTCTTCTATTGCTTGAGGGAGTATAAACTTGTACAGCCACTTTAGAAATCATTATGGTGTAGCTCGGTACTTTTCCTTAAAGCAGCATTTCAACTTTATCCCTGGAATATCTGTGGCATTTGTGTGGCGGCTCTGCCTGGTGTCTGTGGCATCTATGTCTGGCATCTGTGTTTGCTTTGAGATGTTCCCAGGTTTTCTTAGCCTAGTATCCCTGCCTACACTTCCTGTCTGCCTTTAATGAATCAGCTTTATTAGACCTATAGGCAGGACAAATATTTACAATGGCAGGAAACAGTAGCAACATAATCCCACTACATTCAGCAAATGTTTACTTGATACTTACACCCACTGTATTGGTTAATTTTTTATTGTCAACTTAACACAATTGAGATTCACCTGGGAAGGAAGGACCTCACCAGAAATTTTTCCTTAAGCATGTTGGCCTGTGGCTGGGTTTATGAGGCATTGTCTTGATTGACAATTGATATTGGAGGGTCCTGTCCACTGTAGGCAGTACCATCTTTAGGCAGGTGTGTCTAGGCTATGCCGAAAAGCTTAGCTGAGCAAGTTAGAGAAGGATCCAGTAAGCAGCATTCTTCCATGGTTTTTGCTTCAGTTTCTGGGCGAGTTTCTGCTCTGAGTAAGCAGACGCACAATGATGGACACTGACCTAGAAATGTAATTCAAATAGACCCCATTTTCCCCAAAGTTTGCTTTGATTATGGTATTTATCACAGTAACAGGAGAACAAACTAGATCAGATACCAAGTGTTTTAGGCATTAAGGATGCAGTGTTGATTATTAAGGAATTCCATCTCCATAAAGAGTGGGAAAAGCAAACACGATCCTTCCAGGGAGGAACAAGTGCTATGCAGAGAGGGTTAGAGGGGTTGTGATGGAGAAGAAAGTGGAATGATTATATTTGGGTGTCAAAAATAACCTCTCTGAGCCAGCTAAGGCTTGATAGTCAAGAAAGGAGCAATCACAAAAAGGTTAAAGCACCCCGGTGGGAAGGACCGCACATACCAAGACCTAGTAGTAGCACTGTAGTTGTTGTGCCCTGTGAACTCCAAGAAGATAGTGGTTGAAACACAGTGATCAAAAGAAAAGCTCACAGGAAGAAGAGCTACAATGTTCTTTTTTTTTTTTTTTTTTTTTTTTTTAAAAAAAACTTTATTTATTTATTTATTTGCCTTGGTGTTTTGCCTGGAACTGGAACTACAGACAGTTGTTAGCTGCCATGTGGGTGCTGGGAATCGAACCCGGGTCCTCTGGAAGAGCAGATAGTGCTCTTAACCGCTGAGCCATCTCTCCAGCCCCCGCTACAATGTTCTTGATTGTGTGTGGCAGTTGTGGGAATATGTGCTGAAGTGGGTCTTTAGGACAGTGCAAATGGCAAAGTGTACAGTTATCTTTCAGTGCTCAAACTGAAAGCAGTCGTCTGTAGTAGTGGGATTATGGTATGTTGTAAATATTTGTCCCTCCTACTGGTTTAATAAAAAGCTGATTGGCCAGAAGCAGACAAGAAGTATGGGCAGGTCTACCAGATAAGAAAACTCTGGGAACATCTCAGAGCAGAACACAGATGCCAGAGAGATGCCAGGAGACACAGAGGAAAGAAGCTGAAATCCTACTGAGAAAAGGTACCAAGCCACATGGCTGAACAAGGTAAGAATAATGGCTTAGCTTAAGAGCAAGAGCTAGCTAGCAATATGCCTGGGCCCTAGGTCAATCAGTGTAAAATTAATGTAAATGTCTGTGTGATTATGTCAGATGCAGCAAGGAGTCTGAGAACAGGTCCAAACCTTTGGGCTACACTCCAAAACGCTAGGCCAGAAACATAATACAACAGCCTGTCCCCTTTATGGGCAGCCTCAGCCAATGACTGAACATGAAGGGAAAGATAGGGTCTATGTGGTGGTAAAATATTCCCTTATACTTTGTGAAGATGTATCACTTTGATTGGTTTAATGAGAAGCTAAATGGGCAATATTTAGGCAGAATTTCCAGGCACAGAGGATGTTGGGAAGAAGGATGGAGATGCCAGGAGACAGAGGAAGCAGCATGGGTAGAACAAAGTAAAGGTAACTGAGTCATGTAAAAGAACATAGATTGAAAGATATGGGTTAATTTAAGGAATAAGAACTAGTGGGACAAGCCTAAACTATAGGCTGAGCTTCTATAATTAATAATGTTTCCATGTCATTTTTTTTTGTGAGCTGGCAGTCTCCCAAATCCCATTATGGACAGTGACATCTATCCACATAAGGCTTGAGAAAGCTTTTTTAAAAATGAAAAATGGAGATAAACACAGTTTTCTTGTAACTGTGGTCTCTCCAGTAGGCCCAGAGATAGACAGAGACTTAGCAGAGGCTGGATCCAGCTGTAAGCATCTTACACCAGTATCATGTGCTAAAATGAGCTGTGCAGCAGTGGCTGAGATAGCAGCTTAAGATTTGTCTCACATGATCTGAGAATACTGCAGTTGTTCAGTAAAGATTGATCAGGATGGAAAAAAACCCTCTAAACAGGTTACCATGTGTTTTAAAAATATGTACATGTTTAAGAAAGGAAAGAAAATGGTATAGGCAGTCATAGAAACAATAAGTAATTTATAAATAATAAAATAAAATCTTTAAAGAGAATAAATAATAAGCCATGAAAGATAAAAAATACACAGAAAGTCTGGATTCTATACTGGGCTGTGTTAATTTTGAATTTTTAAAATCTTAATTTACAAAAAAACAGCTGCTGAGAGACACTGGATTGTTGAAGGGATTGCTGAATTAAACCTATATACCTTAGGAATGCTTGAACTTTAAAATGGAAGTACAAAATGTATTACATTGTGGAAGAAGGTATTTTATAGTGGTTTTACTCATAAGTTTATTAATTCCATAAATGTTCCCTTTCAGTGCTTATCATCTGCCAGGTCTTTGCTTGATATTTCTGATACAAGCAGCAAACAAATATGCAAGATCTTTAGCCTTTACAGAGCTTACATCTTAATGGTATGACAGGACTATTGCACTGGCTAATTTTTATATTGATTTGACAAGCTAGGGCCATCTGGGAAGAATAAATCTTACTGGAGAAAAATCCCTCCATAGGATTGGATTGTGTAGGGCATTTTCTTGAATGATGAATGATGGGAGAAGGCCCAGTTAATTTTAAACAGTCCCTTCCTGGGCTGGTAGTCCTGGGTTCTAAGCAAGCAGGCTAAGGAGATCATAGGCAAGCAAGGCAGTAAGCAGCACTCCATTATGTCCTGTGCATTAGTTCCTGCCTCCAAGTTCTGGCCCTATTTGAGTTCCTGACCTAACTGCCCTCAGAAATGGACTGTGATGTGGAACTGTATGCTGAAATAAACCCTTTCTTCCCCAAGATACTTTTGGTCATAGTACTTCATCACAGCAATAGAAGCCCAAACCATGAATCAAAGGAGGTCTTTGAGTTATAAGCATATGCCAACACTGACCTTTTGAAAGGGAAAAACAAAGATTATCCAGATTCTAGATCTGGAATATATACTATGTAGAGTATACACAAATAACTTTGGTTTATGCAGTGACCTTTTAGCCTCACCAATTCATAAAATGGAAATAGTAATAGGTTTCTTTTTTTTACATTTAAAACTGATTCTTGAATTAGGGCAGAGGTTATACATTAGTGGCTGAAATGCATTCAACATAAAAAATACCATAGGAGAAATAATGTGATCCATGCACATACACATGAATATATAGTCATAAACAGTTGTGTACATGCATACCTTAACATATATAAACATAGAAAGAAATGCTATGCTTATACTATATGAGAAATATGTAAGATATTTATTATGTAAAATTTTCAATAGATGTGATAATTCATTCTATAGTTATTGTCTTTAACTACAAAAATACAGATGAAACTTCCAAAGTAATTTTTAGGGTTTCTTTTCCTGACATTGTTTTGAAATTATTTTAATGTCAGAATTAATTGTCCTACTTGTAATTTTTATTTATATATTTATTATTTGGTGATTTTACACTATGCACCCCATCAAACTCAGTTATCAGTCCTCTCAGATTCATACCAACTCTTATTATCTGCTCATTTACAAAAACGCCCATTTTTTTTTTTTTTTTTTTTTTTTACAAAAAAGACACAAAAACCTTGGCTTTACAGAAGCTTCTCAGTTTCAGGAGGTCCCACTTACTGATAGTTGTTCTTAGTATCTGTGCTACTGGTGTTATATTTAGGAAGTAGTCACCTGTGCCAATGCTTTGGAAGGTATTTCCCAATTTCTTTTCTATCAAGTTCAGTGTAACTGAGTTTATGTTGAGGTCCTTGATCCACTTGGATTTGAGTTTTGTGCAAGGTGATAGGTTTGGATCTATTTTCATTTTCTACACACTACCATCCAGTTATGTCAACACCATTTGTTGAAGATACTTTCTTCCATTGTATATTTTTGGCTTCTTTGCCAAAAATCAGGTGTTCATAGGTGTGTGGGTGAATGTCAGGGTCTTCAATTCGATTTCATTGATACACAAGTCTGTTTTTATGCCAGTACCAAGCTATTTTATTACTGTAGCTCTATAGTATAATTTGAAGTCGGGGATGGTGATGCCCCCTGAGGTTCTTTCGTTGAGCAAAATTGTTTTAGCAATCCTGGCTTTCCTGTTATTCCAAATGAAATTGAGTATTATTCTTTCAAGGTCTGTAAAAAATTGTGTTGGAATTTTGATGGGAATTGCATTGAATCTGTAAATTGCTTTTGGTAGGATTACCATTTTTATTATGTTGATCCTACCTATCCAGGAGCATGGGAGATCTTTCCATTTTCTGATATTTTCTTCAATCTCTTTCTTCAGAGATTTAAAGTTTTTGTCAAACAAATCTGATGCTTCTTTGGTTATAGTTACACCGAGGCATTTAATGCTATTTGCAGCTATTATAAAGGGGGATGTTTCTCTTATTTGTTTTTCTGTCCTTTTTATCTTTAGTGTATAGGAGGGCTCCTGATTTCTTTGAGTTAATCTTGTAAGATGCTACATTGCTGAAGGTGTTTATCAGCTGTAGAAGTTTCCTGGTAGAATTTTGGGGGTCATTTATGTATACAATCATGTCATCTGCTAGTAGAGATAGTTTCGCTTCTCCTTTTTCAATTTGTATTCCCTTAATCTCTTTTCATTCCCTTATTGCTTTAGCTAAAACTTCGAGAACTATGTTAAATAGATAAGGGGAGAGGGGACAGCCTTGTCCAGTTCCTGATTTTAGTGAGATTGTTTTGTGTTTTTTTCCATTTAGTTTAATGTTGGCCGTCAGCTGTTTGTAAATCGTTGTTATTATATTTAGGTATTTTCCCTATATACCTGATTTCTCCAGGACTTTTATCATAAAGGAGTGTTGGATTTTATCAATGGCTTTTTCAGCATCTAAGGAGATTATCATGTTTTTTTCCTTCAGTTTATTTATATGATGGATGACATTCTTTAACGGAGTTTTTTATATCCTCTTTTAAGGCTTCTATTAGTTTCATAAAGCTGTTTTAAGGTCATTTCCTTCTGTTCCCTCTTCATTGTTATGTTCAGGTCTTGAAGCTATAGAACCACTTGCTTCTTCCAGTGGTGTCTTGTTGACCTTTGTATTGTTGTATGTATTATTGCACTGTCGTCTGCCCATTGTTTCCTCAACTCACTCTTGATTAGTTTTTGGTCGGCTCTTATTGGGTTGTTAGTCTGAGGGCTCTTAATCAGCTGTGTGTTCAGAGGGTTGGCTGCTCTCATGAGGTCGCAGTGCTATGATGCCAGTTGTCACCTCTTGAACTCTCAGCTCTCAGACACTAGGCTATTTCCCTGCTGGTATTATGCGAGCCAGCTGTGTTCTATGTGGACTATGTTCCATGCCAAAGCTGAGTGCTTGTCTCAGGGCCTGGGTCCAGCAGTAACAGGTTTCTTGCCAATCTATGGTTTGTTATAGCAAAGAAAAATGTATGAAAGCTTTTGACAAACTTCTGTAAAACTTCCAGCATGAAAGAAAGGGCTTTGTATTATTTTTTTAAGTATGTTAGAATAATTCAGTATGTACTCACATACTTATCAATTAATTAACACAATTATCAACTGGTGATCCATCTTGTCCTATGTGGTCCTTTTTGGGAGGTGTTAAGGGAGCAAATACTCAACATCATACACACACACACACACACACACACACACAATTTCTACATGTATTAATCAGTAAACAAATTCTTTTTTTTAAGATTTTTATTTATTATGTATACAGCATTCTGCTTCCACTATGCCTGTGTGCCAGAAGAGGGCACCAGATCTCAAGATAGATGGTTCTGAGCTATCATGTGGTTGCTGGGAATTGAACTCAGGACCTCTGGAAAAACAGTTGGTGCTCTTAACCCCTGAGCCATGTCTCCAACCTGAAACAAATTCTTTTTTAAAGTCATTTTTTATTTCATGGACATGAAAGTTTTGTCTGCATTGGTGTATGTATGTTGCATGTATGCCTGGTACCCTCAGAGGTACTGGGTCCTTTGGAACTGGAGTTATGGATGATAGTTACCATGTATATGCAGGAACCTGAATCTGAATCCACTGGAAGAGCAGACAGTGATGTTATCTACTACATCATCTTTCTAGTTCTCAAATTAATTCTTTAAAAAAAGACAGTAAAAACCCAGTCACAAATACCATCATTATTGCTAACAACCCAAAAGCAAGGACTAGAGAGATGGCTCAGTGGTTAAAAGCACTTGTTACTCTTCTGGAGGACCCAATTTCATTCCCAGCATTCACATGGTAGCTCACAATTATCTTTAACTCCAGTTCTAGGGCATATAATTTTTCCTTTTGACTTCTACAGCCCCTACTGATACATGATGCACCAGACATACAGTCAGGTAAAACACCCATGCACATAAAAATAAATCAATAAACATAATTAAATATATTTCTCATTGTTGTTTATATAAGGCTCATGTAGGCAGAGTTTTTCTTTTTTTTGTCCCAGCCATCTTCTTCTAAATAAACACTCAGAGGCTGAATTATAAATGCTTGGCCAATATATCACACTTGGTACTAGCTAACTCCTACACTTAACCCATACTTCCATTTATGCTCTGCCACATGGCTCATGGCCTTTCACCTAATTTCTACACTTCCTGCTATCCTGGAAGCTGGCTGCTGACTCTCCTGACCCTGCCCTACTTCTTCCCACCATTCTTTCTGTGTCAGGCTGTCTCACCCAATCTCTTCTTGCCCTGCTATTTGTCAATCAGTTTTTTTTATTAACAATGATCATAATCCACAACAGGCTCATATGTTAGATTTTATTAACAGAATACTATATATACCTTTGGTATTTTTTTCAGCTTTGTTTCAAGCTCTTAGGCTTCACTGACTCTGGCATCAACCTGAAAAATATCTTTTATTAAGAGGAGTTACCACAACATTAATTAGTCCATTGTTGTGTCTATTCTAAAATATGTATATTCCCCCTTTATTTTACTTTTGTTTTGGTCTTCAATCTATTTGCTGGTAGAACTGCAGAATAATCACTACTGAAGTTTAATATGAGCCAGGTATGCTTGCATACGTATGTAATACCCACCCTCTGCAGGCAGAGGCAGCAGAATCAGGAGTTCAAATCCATCTGGACTACGTAGGATGACTTTGTCAAAACAAGCAACAAAACCTCATGATAGCTTCAAAATGTACCAGAATATTAAATAACTTGTTAAGACACAAGATTTACCAGGTCATGAATAATGCACTCCTGTAATCTCTTCATTTGGGAAGCAAAGGAATGAGGATTTCAGAAAGTTTGAGTCCAGGTTGTCTACACGGTAAGTTTCAGGTTACTTGGGACATACATAGTGTCTTTAAAGTAAGCAGTACAGGGGTGGAAAGACAGGGCTAGGTAATGTCTAGCATGTGGTAGAAACCTGGGCCCTGCCCAAGTATGAAACTCCATTGCTTTGAGAAGAGATAGACTGGCAGAGGTGTACAAGGAGGGAAAGACAGGGCTAGGTAATGTCCAGCATGTGGTCATGAAACTCCATTGCTTTGAGAAGAGATAGAGACTGGCAGAGGAGAGAGAGAAAGAGAGAGAGAGAGAATACAGTCCTATTTCCATGGATTCTGATAAAATTTTCAATTTCTAGTAAATTTCAAGGCGATGTACTTGCTGTTCATGTGGTTCAAGCTTTGAGAAATGTTATCATTCACCATGTTCATTTTCCTTTTTGGGTCCATTTACTGAATTGCTTATAATGATTAAAAGTTAGGGTTTCTGATTAGATTCCTTGGGTTCAGATTTTAGTTTTTAGCTGATTTGAGCAGGTTAACTTAATTGTTCTGTCAACCAATATTGCAGAATCACTCTGAGGATTAAATAAGTCTTTGTTGTTGTTTAATGAAATGCTTACATAATGCAGGACTGGTGCTTACCAAATGCAGAAGAAATATAAATAGCATTTTAACCACACAACTGGAAAGGGAGGCATTGTTTGCGGAAAGTCTTGACTATCTCAGATTCATGTCGTGCTTTTCATAGTTTTAACATTAGCTGAAGAGTCCCAGAGTAACCACCTGGAAGCATTCTCATTTCTAAATCAGCCAAAACCTTCACTGCAAACAGGCAGGTCACGTGACCCCCTCGATCACATGACTCGCGGGACAACATGGCTGCGCCCGCGCGAGGGCCAGCTCTAGGCTGCTGTACCGGGCTGGCTAGCGTCTTCTGGCTGCTGGTGCTGGCGTTCGGGGCGGCAGCGAGCGAAGAGGCCGGGACCAGGGAAGGCGCGGCGTCCCTCGCGGGCTCGTGCGGCTGCGGAACGCCCCAGCGGCCCGGGGCCTATGGCAACTCAGCGGCTGCGCAGCGCTACTCCCGGGAGGCGAACGCCCCGGGCCTGGCCCCGGGCCCGCGCCCGCTCGCGCTCAGCAAGGTGCGCCTTCCCTTCTTCGGGGACGTGTGGGTGCCGCAGGGCTCCGGCGTGAGGCCGGGGTGAGCCAGCCTAGGGGACTAGGAAGGCCTCTGAGGGTCTAACCACACCCCAAGGCGCTCAGCTGAAGATCCCATCTGACAGGGATCCCCGCTTCTTGCTCCTCCCCTCTGGGAGGTGGGCAGGGCTTTGTGGCTGGGTTTTGTTACTGTTGTTTCAAGAGTTTAGCTTGAAGAGAGTTGTCCATTCTTTTTTTACGTCTTCTTGCCCACTTCCTTCCTCCACTATGTTCTCTTGGTGAAGAGCTAAGAATTTAAATTCAGATGGATTCGGATTTAAGTTCTCATATCGTTTAAAGTTTTGTTTTAGTACCTGTGGAGACTTGATTCTCTTAATACCTGCCTTAAACTCATCTGCAGTCTCTTTCAGTAACATCTGCTTGATGAGGGCAGGCTTGTGTAGTTTATCCTGTGTGCTTAGCATTTTGAGTGTAAGGAAGAATCAAGGCAAGTGTACTTGCTTTTATTTAGGTTTTTACAGTGCCTAGGTGTGTTAGATGTTGGCATATACAGCTGAAAACATCGAATAAAGAAACGATCCTTTATCTTACCTGCTAGCTATTTTTCTGTGTGTTTCTGGAATAAACTTAAGGGAATTCACCACAGGTTCTCAGAATAACACTTCTTTTTGTTTGTATTCTTATACAATCCACCCTGGTTTTGCACCTCACGTTTCTCTGTGTTAACTGGCATGTTATGAACTTGGTGAGGGGTAGCATTCCCTGTGGGTGTTGCCTGACCTTTCCTTCCCTCTCCTTTAATATTTCCATAGATTGACACAGTGGCAGTTGGCACTCCAACAACTAAAGATGCTTGTCTGCAGATTCCCTTTTCCAGTTAAGCTGTTGGGATGGTGGAACATAGAGTCATGACTACTCTTTTCTGTTCTATCGATGCCTGTATCACTTTAGGAGGGTGGTGCCCAGTGTACTTAGTGTTATTTTTTTGCTACCTAGTTGATGGAAGCAGGTTTAGACCTGTTTTATTCTTTATGGACTCCCATCCCCCAAGTGCCTAACCCATTTTAGGTATTCTATAACAATCCCTTGAGTGATGTTTTGTCTTTTTTGGTAGGTACAATATTAAGAGGCTCCAATGAGTGGTAAAAGTTATCAAGTACTTTTCCCAAAGAGGCCTTTGTAAACATATGCTTCTACTGTGTCCACCCTCCCAAGAATCCTGTGAGGTACATTATCTTCTAGTTCATAGGTGAGCAACTGAAGCTTTATGCATTAAATCTCAGTGCTGGATGAAATCTGGATATTTTCTATGAGTAATATCTCTGTGTGGTGTGGCTACATAGGTCTTATATAGTTAACAATAGCTGTTGGCATACAGATTTCTTTTGCCTGAGCCTTTTATGTTAAATTTAAGGAGTAGAAAGAAGGAAATGGAAAAAGAGCCTTTCAAAAGACTTGTATATGCATTTATTTCATTTTTATGCACAAAACAAAATTCTTATAGTAGCTAATGGAATCAAGATGGAGAGATTTATGAATTTTTTCATACTTGGAAAGTTTAAGAATAGACATCACTGTGTACACAACTGGATCCAAGGCAGTCGGCAGCATTTCCAGGCCCATCACTGGCTGTCCCTTGGGTTATCTTATTTTAGTTGGACTCTGTTTCTAGATAACATTCTGTCTCCCAAACCAGTTGGAAGAGGAAGAGTTCCTTTTTGGTAGCTCCAGGAAAAGTGCCAAGGTGAACTTTGAGCCATAATCTATTCCTAGCTGAATCTTTGTGGGCAGAATTTCAGGATGGGCCAGGCTGTAAAATATACATTATATTACTAAATTGTCATATGTTATTTAAACTCACAGAGAAATTGGCTCTGGAGATGAGAGTGGCTTCCCCAGGTTAAACCCAAGCATATTTATCTTAAAAGTGTTTTTCTTTTTTTTTTATTAGTAAATATTAAATTTATTTACCCTAATTTTCAGTATTTCTGATTACTTGGAAGCCTTAGATCATTTATTTCTCTTGAGATTTTTTTTTCTTTTTAGAAAAACACTTTTTAAGTAGCATAAAGTAAAAAACTTAAATTTTGCTGAATGACGATAAATTCTTCAATTTAAAGGTGTAACAGGATAGACCCTTAGGGTCCAATAAATTGAGTCAAACCATTTGCAAAGCATTTACATAACATACTTTCTTATGAGTCAAACTAGATTCTGCTGAGGCCTAGTAACAGATGCTGTTCGAGGCCCTGATCAAGCCCAGCTGATGAGAGGCATGTTCATCAGACTGGGATGCAGACTGGTTGCTGGGAAGAGGGTATATAAGGCTTTTCCCATTACAGAATGAACGAGTTATCCCTTTACTTTGCATTTCACGCTGGGTGTCTGAGTCTTTGATACAGCATCTTCTCACCCCCTCCTCCAAGGGAGGCCTTAAGACCCCACACAGCAGCAACATAAAGAAATAATACATCCCATGGTGAATGAATACATGTGTGTTTTTGAAATATCTTTTAAGCCACTTATTTGCATGTAAAAAGCTTTGTATTTGTACAACATTCTTAATTTCTTTTTTTTTCCTTCTTTATTTTGTATTTATCAAAAAAAAACACAGTAAAAAGAATTTAAAATGTGGAAGAGTTAACAATAACTATACAGAGGATAAGAATGATAAGCATGGCTTATCAAGGGAAGAAATACAAATAAGATTGCTACATCTTTCCCTCTGAATTTTTTTTTCCATCCCTGTATATCCTTATTCAAGGTCTCTTCCCCCTCCCAACACATCTGGTCATTTTTTCCTCTGCAACTCCCCATCCCCTCCCTGGGCAGGGAGCAGACAGTCCTATGGTCCCCCTGACCCAATAATGCTTAGATCAGTCTCCAATTCTGGCCAAATCCAGTTCTTTCCCC